>CM056376.1:40239608-40467204 GCA_029718625.1 Synaphobranchus kaupii
TTTGTGGGTTTTCTCATTCCAAGGGCATCAGCAGTTTTAAATGTTTTGACAGAAGTCAGGCAAGAAAGACATGAACACTATAGCATGTGAAATGAGGCCTGAAAAACAAAAGAAACTAGCTTGAAAGAGAGACATTTTCATTTTCTCTTTTGTGCCAAGCAAATACTTCTAATTAAATGTCGTTCTAATTAAAATAATACACGTGTATGTCTTTTATGTTGGTATTCCTTCATGTTTGTATGTGTGTGTGTGTGAGCGAGAGAGAGAGAGAGGAGAGAGAGAGAGAGAGAGAGAGAGAGAGAGAGAGAGAGAGAGAGAGAGAGAGAGACGAGAGAGAGAGAGAGAGAGAGAGAGAGAGGAGAGAGAGAGAGAGAGAGAGAGAGAGAGAGAGAGAGAGAGAGATGCCTTAGATCTAAAGCAGTTGCAGGAATCTCAGTCCTGGTTAAGAATCTAATACCTCAGTCTGGCCCCTCCAGCAATAAGTAATGCCTGCTTTTCACACATCTCTCCCTGGGAAAAAATCCCTAATGGAAAAGAAAGAGAAGGGAAAGGCTGCCCCTTTCACCCCCTCCATTTGGGTTAACACTATTACCTGTGTGCTTTGACTCCACGTCTGTCTGAGGGGGAGGTTCCATTAGATCATCTGTCGGGTCTCCTCAGGGTCCGGTCCATCAAATCGGTCACGGCGTTCAGAACCTGGGGAACAGGTATTGAGCCTAATTTTAATAGGCGTTCAGAGCAAAATAAAGCACAAGGCCATGCGAGCCGCTCACGCTGGTCTAAAGCTGTGCTTGATACAGAGCTGTGTGGCGATGAGGACGGCAAAAATAAAAAATAAAAATATAAAATAAAATTATGTGCACAGCGCTTGTGCGGCCTTGCTGCTTTCAATCGCATTACAATGGCGTGTGAATTAAACTTTCACGAGAAAAGACCCCATTTTTTCTCTCCAAATACCCCCAAATTCTCTCCTCCCCACTTTCCTGTTCTGCACAGACTTAGGGGAGTTACAAGTGACCATCTGATATATTTCCCAGCCAACAATGTTTATGTAAATTGTACCCATGAATTGACACACTAAATTGTTGAATGCGTGTGTTCCAAAATAATTTTTTTGGTGCATGCAGTCTATCTCTCGGTAGTCATATTTCAAGCTTTTGCTAAGATCCATGTGGTGAATTATAGGGTTATTTCTCTCGATAGAATAGTTTAGGGATGGCAGACCTTTACATTTGTACATGTGCCACATTTTACATTCTTTTAATGCATCTACATCATAATCACAAAAAAGTTGTTCTGTAGCTAATATACAACAAAGAGCATTCTCATGTTGATACCACATTACATTCAGGCAAAAAAAAAATATTTTTGCCTGAAACTGATAATTGTAAGCTCTTGATGTTCCTAATGCGCCATGTGTGTCACAAAAGGAAATGTCCCCCGTTTTTACTCAATTCGCCCTCCATCAGATGATTCCCCCATTAGTCCCACAGCAAGTGAGGCCTGAGGGCACGGCTTGTAACGCCTATTTTCCTCAATGAGGCCACCAGCAGCTATGAGCTAAACTCCTCTCTTTCCTTTTTGCGCTTAATTATCCGTCTCGGGTAGTACGATGCGCACAAATGTTCGGTGGTGCCATCTGCTGTGCACGGGGAGGGGGTTAAAGCTCTGGCCATGGCCAAAAACAATCCACAAACAGAAAAGTAGATTGTGTTTTAACTTCAGCAGTAGAGGTTCAGCATTTCAGATGTCATGACAGGGCAGTCTGATGGTCCATATCCTCCATCCAGTGTGGCTAAGCACCAGAGGCCCTAATGCTAAGCAGTAGAGGCATGATTGCGAAGCTTCAGAGGCCCTAATGCTAAGCAGCAGAGGCAATAATGCTAAGCAGTAGAGGCCCTAATGCTAAGCAGCAGAGGCAATAATGCTAAGCAGTAGAGGCATGATTGCTAAGCTTCAGAGGCCCTAATGCTAAGCACTAGAGGCATGATTGCTAAGCTTCAGAGGCCCTAATGCTAAGCACTAGAGGCATGATTGCTAAGCTTCAGAGGCCCTAATGCTAAGCACTAGAGGCATGATTGCTAAGCTTCAGAGGCCCTAATGCTAAGCACTAGAGGCATGATTGCTAAGCTTCAGAGGCCCTAATGCTAAGCACTAGAAGCATGATTGCTAAGCTTCAGAGGCCCTAATGCTAAGCACCAGAGGCCCTAATGCTAAGCACCAGAGGCCCTAATGCTAAGCAGTAGAGGTCCTAATGCTAAGCACCAGAGGCCTTACTGCTGTTTGCTTTGCAAATCTATGGGGGGTGCTGCCTAAGCAAGAACTGCACTGTAGTTCCCAAATAATAGTGTTTGACCTGACATGCACCCTGAAATGCAAAGCTCTGTGATTTGCCAAATATTGAAAGACATGAAAAGGCTTAAACAAAACTAAGCATGTGCGTGAGCACATACACACACACACACACACACACACACGCACACCCGCACACGCACACACACCATACGTACATATGTCTGCATCTCATCATGCAAAACCATTCATTATTTAGAAAACGTAACAAAAAAAATGCATTCAATTTAATTAAAAAGAAAAAAATGTTCCAGCAATATAATTATTTACATGATCCAAAAGAGAAAAGTGTGCCTTTTTCGGCAGCCGAACTACTGTGATTACACCTTTGGGCTTATCAAACTGATTAATCCCATAGACTCACTGTTTGTCCCTCTAGATATAATTTTAATTCTGGCAGCACTCCGGTCTCCTACTGAACCCAGAATGCACACAGTCAACCCCCCAGGCCCCCCAGCACCACTGCTCAAATACTGGAAACATCTCAGCGATGTGGGATCCCTCGGAAACCTAGCACTGTAAAAAAAAAAAAAGAAGCATGGCGTTCCGATCTTACACGCTTGTACAGACCCGAGACAGACACAAGCGCAGAAGCGCATAGATCACGCCTGACAGGGACAGATTAGATATGTCGCGCGGGACAGATGGGACTTCCTGAGCGCGTCACGGGACCGCCCCGTCACCACGACGAACCTCACGTCCCGCGCACCCGTTGTCCGGACCCTCTCGGTCGCGTTAAAAGCCTCGGTTTGGCGGTCGCCGCGCGGATGATAAAGCTTCCCTGCGTGCCTCGTCCCCTGAAGCACCTCAGGGTTTAGGAGCTATATAAATGTAAATGCAGGAGCTCCCTTCGCCTTTTTGATGTTCATCCTGAAAGGGAAGGAGGACTCTGCTCCCCCTCACCAGTGAAGTGTACGGAAAATATCAACCGTGAATTGTGCAGAGGATGTGCAGAGGATGTGCAGAAGGCACGGAAGGGGGTCCAAAGCTGAGCGGCGGCCTCAGGGTCGCCCGTTAAGAGGCTTGCCGCTAACAAATCGCCGCAACACGTCCCGCCTCCGATCGGGGAATCCATCAAAGTGAAAAGGGCCTTTTCCCTCTCTGCCATCCTCGGGAAGGGGAAAAGACATGTTCGCTAGCCATGCAACAAGCATCGCGTGTCCATGTTTCTGGTAAGTTTCCGGGAGGCCTTGCGCTTGAGTCCTGGTTTTGGGTGTCCTCCTCTTCCCAGATGCATTCCTGTCTTCTAGACTGGATTACTGTAATGCCCTTTTCTCTGGTCTTCCTAGTTGTGCTACTAGAAGTCTTCAGCTTGTTCAGAATACTGCAGCTAGAATCCTGACAAAAAACTAAAACATTTGAACATATAACACCCATTCTGGCCTCTCTTCACTGGTTACCAGTACAAGCTAGAGCTGATTTTAAGGTTCTTCTTTTAACATATAAGGCCTTGCATGGTCTTGCACCACATTACCTATCTGAGCTAATTACACCATATACACCGGCGCGCCCTCTTCGCTCTCTCGATGCTGGTCTTCTGGTCATTCCTTCAGCAAATAAAAAAATCAGTTGGTCACAGAGAATTTGCCTACCATGCACCTTATCTCTGGAATAGCCTTCCATTACATGTTAAAAAAGCACCTTCAGTTGAAACATTTAAATCAATACTAAAAACTTACCTTTATTCACTTCATTATAGCCTACCCTAGAACTGCATCCCCTGTAACACTGGTGGCAGGTAGGGCTAGCGGGTCCAGTAGCTATTTGAAATCCCCCGGGGCTCTTGCCCCTCCCCTACCCTGAGGCTCAGAACACTTTCTGTTTAGGTCATGGCCTACCCTGCTACTCTGTATAGCGTCTTTGTGTTTTAAATATTACATTCTAAATTTGATCTCTTAGATTATTATTACATTATATTTATTTTCCTTTCTTTTCTTTACTTTTTTTTCTTTAATGCATCTCTTTTCTGTATTATTTGTAAAGTGTATTGGGACCATGCTGCATGGTGATTCTGCACTTTAAATAAAAAATTGATTGATTGATTCATTCCACACGTCGAAAACGGTCGTCCTCACAGGGACGTCGTTCCCCGCTCTGTCGTTTGGGAAAACAGCAAAAGGAAGCGGGGACAAAGACCTTGGAGTAGAAGCGAGGAACTTGCAAATCATCTCATATTAGAAATGCAAAGACTTCCATCCATCAGGGTGCTATCTCCTGAAAAACAAAGGGCTCGGACCCGGGAGGTGACTCTCTGGAAAAACATCCTTAAACAAAATCGATGGCGCACATGACACTTCCACTTTGTTCCTTGATTTGTCCTGAGGAGAGGGTAATTTCACACTTTCAAGACCCTACTTTATTAAGACACATTGCTCAGTGTGCAGCGTGGGCCTAAACAAATTGTGGCATCACCTGCGCCCTGTTCAATTTCACGTCTGGAATCAGGTATATTTTTACAAAGCGGCAAGGGCATAATTATTTTTGCACCAAGGCGATACATATGCTTATTGATTCATGAATCATCATTAACACTGGTTCAATTATGCCTATGTTTACTTTTGAAGTTGTAAAAGCGATACACAATTCCTCACTGGACCTGCTGAGCATGATAAGAATCTACAACTTACACACTGGCATGAGTTTTTATTTTTTTTATTTTTTTTTAGTTAAAACTTAATAACTTGGGGTTTGGTAGAGGGCCGGAACACAATGACATACAGCAACTTTGCTCCTTTATGCTTAAAAAGAAAATAGAATACAAAAGTTTTCTACGTAAAAATCCTTAAATCACACACCGAGAAAATTGTATCGCATTAACAGCATAGCCCATGGGGTAGCAGAGCTGTGTTTCTGGCTGTTATTAATGTTTTTCTTTTTTTAAAAGGTGTACAAATTGCAAGTATTGATTCAATGTTTTTATTTGGGGAGGTGAGCTTTATTAATTGATCTTCCGCGACCTTCCATGATGCGCTCGATTGACTATTGCATGAGAGCTCCTCACCTCATTAGCCTGCGCTGGGCTTAATGTTTGAATGTCAGGCCAATACAGAAAAACACCAAGGAGACCTTGTATGCCCCACTCATCAGTGGCAATGGCTCCTTACAGCTTAACAACGGTCAAAATAGCCAACCTAGCAACCCTGGGCACTTCTGATCTCTCTGGGCGGATTAAGGTGGGCCCCGGAAATCACAAATTAACCTTTCCCAGACTTAAATGGGGTTTATTTAAGGGAATAAAATAAATGTAAAATGTCTTGGCTGCCCTCCCCCTCCCCCCCACCACCCCATGACCAGCTTCCCGTCCTTAGTAGTTGCTGTGAGTCACATATGTTCTCCTCACATAGAGGTACGTGTCCGTTTCATCACCGCCTCACGGCGGCAGTAACTGCGTGGAAAGATTAGTAGGAGACCAATAAAGTACTCTGTTTATGAGGGATATTGGAAATGTTACTGCACGGGAACCCCATCTAAAGAATGAACAAGATCCTCTTACAAACAAGGACATTTCATTTTTCACCCTTGCCATACAAACGCGCACGGTGCACTGTACAAATGGGAGAGGTAATGTTGGAGATGGAGAACGGATAGGCCCTCCTGCTGCAGCTGTGGAAATTTACCCGTGGCATTTGACCAATGGTGCGGCTTCCGGTCTCTGTTTTTTTTCTGCGGCGCGTAACGAAACTCCCCTGAAAGGAAATGCATCCCAATATCTCTCTTCACGGCAACGTGTGACGTTTGACACAGCAAACATCCTGAGATAAAAAAAATAAATAAAAAAAACTGAAGTGAAAAAGCCAGCTCAAAATGTCATGACAACAGCAAATCAATAATTATTAGATTTTGTTGTGTGCATTTATATCCGTGATATACCTACTATTCCGGGGAATGATTGGCGGTATAGAGAAGCTGGCACTCTGGGGAAATATTCACTCACTGTTCCTCTGCTCAGAATCTTATATCGCATTCTGGAACCTGGTCTGGCCTACATTCATACAACAGAATAGAGGGAGAAGTATTAGACTACTGTATACGACTTTCCCTTGTCACATATAGTATGTGGTTTATTTCAACTTTAAACCAAAAATATTTTTTAAAAACTAAAAGAAATGCTGCCTTCACTTTTTCATTGACTTAATTCCCAATATCTAGCTGTGTGGTCTTTGTTTTTCAAGGGTTAAGTGTTTATTTTGTAGTCCGTTTAGGGTACGAGTACGACTGCAGTGTTAATATCCTATTCATAATAACAGACTGAGACAGCATCCCCTCGACGGTATTCATTATTCTAATTAAGTACAGGAGATCTGTATTACTTTACAGTCTTAATTTGTCTTTTTGAAAATAATGAATCAAGTCAGGAGTAAAATAAAGCTGGTATCAATCTGCCATGTTTATTTAGGCATAACATGAAGCTGTTCAAATGTTTTGATTTGAGGAGGCCTGGAAGGGTCAGGTGCAAACCCACGTCGCCACCTCATCAGTGGGTTTTGTCAGCGGGATGGCAGGAGTGCAGATGTCATGATGTCACTTCCTCTCCTGCACCTTGGTGACAGCAGTAACGCAAGCAACAGATGGCCACGGCGGATTAGTCACACAAACCAAAACATCAGCGCTGAAGTTTCAGCAATCAGATTTCATGTACCCTCTATGTGTCAGGAAATCTTTCCACAACTTTGATAACCTACACAGATCACCCAATATAGATGCCCTCAAACCAAAGCTCAGAGTGTGCACCTTGCATTGATGTTTTTTTTTCAAATCCAATGTACTGGAGTACAGAGCCAAAACAACAACAATTGTGTCACTGTCCCAATACTTTTGCATTTAACTGTATATATATACGTATATATATATATGTGTGTGTGTGTGTGTGTGTGTGTGTGTGTGTGTGTGTGTGTGTGTGTGTGTGTGTGTGTGTGTGTGTGTGTGTGTGTGTGTCAACAAACATACTTGTGAAGACACAACAATATTTCAAATGTCTCAGTCAATCTGATCCGTGGCTGGGGCCAATGTTACTGCCAGATCGTACAAATTAATCCTATTCTGGCTTCAAACAAAACGGGCCTTTGAAATTCAAAGCTAAAATAATACAGGAAGTGTTCACAAACAGGACAAAGGTTACTGGAGAGGAATGAAGACAGGTTCTCTGCTTTGGAAAAAGAGGAGCCGCATTAGCCTCAGGAAAACGTCACATATCTCATCTGCCCAATGTCAATATACCCTGCTTCCTGTAGAATCTGCGTCCGAGCTTTAAAGCTTCATTTACACATCAATATGTGTTTGATCTCCAAAGCACATCAACTTAAAAGTGGAGGCTTTGCTATGGGACTGGAAAATAAATGTGGGTAACATAAAAATAGGCCGTAAACCTCTATCGTCTCCTTTAATCAGGCTAATTAGTTGGACATATATTGGCATTAAATTGACAACGCCCCGTTTGCCAGCATCCCGTTCTTACGCACTGTCTGATGGGTCCTCCACGTTGTACTGTGCTCCCGTAACATATTTTAAACAATCAGAGGTCAGAAGAATTTAGTCTACATTATAGGCCTGTTTAAACAGGTGTGTGTTTAATTTCACCTTAACCCTTTAATGGCCGCTCAACCGGTTGGTGGAGCGCTCTTTTGTGTCTTGATATCTTGTTGAAAAATATGTTGGAATTAACTCCACCTGATTTCGCCATCTCTACCACGTACACTGATAGAGATGGCTCAATCAGGTGGCGTTAAGTCCAACATATTTTTCAACAAGATATCAAGACTCAAAACGTGCTCTACCAAACGGTTGAGCGGCCATTAAAGGGTTAAAGGTATGAAGGGAGTCAGCAGACCTCATCAGGAAGGGCATTCCAATAGTAAATATATAAATAATAAATCAAAGTTAAGGACAAATATGGATTGAATTCAGGCCTGTGTGTGTGTGTGTGTGTGTGTGTGTGTGTGTGTGTGTGTGTGTGTGTGTGTGTGTGTGTGTGTGTGTGTGTGTGTGTACAGGTACGTGTGTGAGAGTGTGTGAGTGCCTTTTGAACATGTTAAATGCTGTGGATTATACCTTCAAGGGCTGACAGTCTGGAATTTACCTCATCCTTCTGGGGGACAGACTTATCACTTTATATGTGGATATGGAATGTAAATTGTCATTTGAAGGGGGAAAAAATTACAGCCATCAGCAAATGTCCATACAGTGTGTTGGTCTGTGTATATATCAGTATACAGTACACTCTATGGACATTTGTGGATGGCTGTAATTTTTTTCCTCCTTCAAGTGACAATTTATATATCGCATCATTGCTACAATATCAAAATTCACTCTGTCTAAGAACCTACAGCGAATATCCAACAGCCATTATTTGGGGTGATTTTTTTTTTCGTCAAAGGATTCTTCCTTTCTTACACTTTCTTTTTAAAACCACATTTTCACCTGGATTTTTACTTCAATCAATAACTCTATAACTCCTGTGATTTGTAAGTGCAAGGAATAAGGCCAGTCCGTAAGCTAGGTGCAAGATAACAGTAAAATCACACTGCACACGTGGCTATATTTGGTAAAGGTTCATGAGTGTGACATTAAGCTACTTCACAGCTGCTGTCGAGTGATGCAGAATTGTGGAGAGAGGTGCAAGCACTTCTTTGGCAGGACTACAATCAAAATGACCTTACCTATTTTCAAATATCACTCTTAAAATTCTTATTTTTTGTCAACAAATGAGTAATTAGAGGTTAAAGCTGAGTTCATAAATGGTTAAAATAGACCACATAAGAACGTGAACCACATCTCCCACGAGAACGAACTTTGTTACTGAGAGAAGGAAAGTATGATTGAGAAAGAAAGGAGAGGTGGAGAGAGTTTACATTCACTCTGTAGACCCCAGAGGAAATTGGTATTCAGAGAGATAGGCAGCCTGCTGGCAGGAGGTGCAGTTTTTTGGGGTAAAAAAAAAAAAGCATCATGCACATTACCTGCAAGCCAGTGGGGCAGGGGCAGGGCCAGGACCTGGGCCTGTGACAATTTCACTTGAGCTTTTCCCAGATTTAGTGGGATCAGCAAGGGCTGGGTAGGGCACTTAAATAAGGCGTGTACATATCACTCTCCTTGGTTACTGCATCTTACCTCCAGAGTCCTGCCACGCTGAGCCACGAGCGCCTTCATCCTGCTGGTCTCGGGGACCGCCGATCAGGTCCAAATTCCCAGCAGACCCGTTGAAAAATATCATCGATTTGCCCCTTCGCGCGGCTCCGCTTGGCGCCTGCACGCCGTCTGACCTCACGGTCGGCTCCCATTAATAACCGCCGATTCGCGGGAACGCAACCTTCCGTTTGCGGCTCGACGGCCCGCGATGAGGGCCGTGATGGAGCTGGCGCTTAAAGGCAGGTGGCGCTTCGATCTGAAGGAGCGTTGTGGTCCGAGGGGGTCTCAAGGCTATGGCGCAGCTGCCTTCATGAACCTGGGCCCATCAGAAACAACAGCGCGATTCTTATTACGTACAAGCTAACCTCCATTTTTAACAACTGCTCTGCTTCCCATTATGACCGGTAACTACCGGAGCATCACACGGGAGCTCAGCTTATAAAAAGAAGAGATTGTATAAAGTGAAAATAAATGGCGGTCGCGCCATAAATTTCAGCACTTGCGGCTAGCCTTTGTGCCTTATAATCCATGCTGGCCTGTCGGGCATTGTATGAAAACAACAGCAGCACTCTTCTGTGCCACACACCTGCTAATGTTTCACTGCCTTTGTGTTCGTCCCGGCAGAAGCTCTTTCTGTGTGAGGATGAAAGGTTCCAGCACTGCTGCTCACATTATTGAAAAGCCCTTCTAACAAAGTGAACGGCAGCGATAACAAGGAAAGGCTAAATGACCTAAATGACTGCGAATGCATTCCGATTGGACCCTTTCAATCTCAAAGCACTTGGCTAACAGACCCCCTTTGGTGGACATTTTGTGCCAAACAGTAACCACAAATCAGATGAGGCAAAGTGAAAATGATTAAAAGATAATAATAATAATAATAATAATAAATAAATAAATAAATATTAGCACCCCAACATGGGGCTGAACAATTCCTAATTTGGTATTAGTCCATATAACTATTGAAATTGAAATCATCACTGACAATTTGGGACAGTGTACATTTATATTTACATTACAGGAATTTAGCAGACACTCTTATCCAGAGTGACTTAAACAAACTTTTAGCATTTTTTATTTATATATTTTTTTTACATATTATCCATTTATACAGCTGGATATATACTGAAGCGATTCCGGTTAAGTACCTTGCTCAAGGGTACAGCGGCAGTGTACTGGATATATACTGAAGCGATTCCGGTTAAGTACCTTGCTCAAGGGTACAACGGCAGTGTCCTACCTGGGAACTGAAGGCCAGTTCCTTAAGCATTATACTACGCCGCCGCCCTGTGTAGATATCCCTGGTTCTCCTCCGAAACACGTGGCGTCGCCAGACAGCTTCTTTTCACACAGCAGCCCACTCGCACAGAGTGGAGTCAGAGGAAGACCTTTAATTTATGATGCAGTTCCTCGGCGCGCCCGAGCAACCAGCGGGGATTACCAGCGAGCAATGAAACGCAGACCCCTAACCAACTGAAACCTCCCACACCCCGGGCGACGTGATCACCGACTGCCCGTTTCCCCATGGAGCCGCCCAGTCGGTGCCGGCACGGTCCGGATTCGATCCGAGATCGTGGGGCTCATCCATGCACCACCACAGCGTGGTGCCTTATCCGAATGAGTCACCCAGCCCAGCAGCCCCCAGAAAAGGAGTTATGTAACCTAAAAAACAAAGATACGTTCAAATATTTACATACATCGTTGCAAATGAGGGCCCACCCTCAATGATATTCTCAGAGAATTAAATAAAGTGAGAGAGCAGCACGACACCCAGCGCTCGTCTCTGTGCATTTACTGCCCTTCTCCGCTAAACCCCGGCCTCTCACCTCGCTGCTCCCTAACCCACATTCCCATTTTCCATGTCTCTATCCCCAGAACGAATATAGTTGCATTAGTAATTTTACCTGGACACAGGTCAACCTGCCTGTTATAAAGTAACATCAGGCCTCTCATTCAAAAACCAACCTCTACAGAGTGTCCTATTACTGCAATGAATGCTGGCCTTCCTTTTTCCACCAGCCATCACTTCCAGCAGCAACCTGGTTATCCTAGATCAGGGGTGCACAACAAGGCCCGATCCATTTCAGGATTTGGTGCCAACTTCTCCTCTTAATTATTTAATTAGCTCAATCATATCTTGATCTGAGATTTGTATAAGCACCAGCTACAGCCGTAGACTGCAAGTGTTTCTGAAAGATTTTGCTTTAGAGCTGTCAGAAAACTAAAACTAAGATAATCTGGTTGAAACAAAAACCAAACAAAAAAGTTGTGCACCTTTGTCCTATATCTTCAACTGAAGTATAACAAAACTACAGGACTAGTTATTTTCGGCAGATTGAAGGTTACAAGGTGGTATGGTTACTGGTGCTGATTCATGCCCAGTAGTAAATGCAATAATTGTCAATTAAAAGAGACAGTTTGCACTGGTCATCATCTAGAATGTACACATAGGAAAAGCGACCAGCTTTAAAAAAAAATTATAATAATTCAATGACTTGCAGGAGCAGCGCTAGAGCCGAAGAACAAAGGAGATGCCTTTAATGGCATTGCAGTGATGGAGTGGTTTTACTGGGCTTGTAAACCTCCAGGTTGCAAGTTTGACTCCCATGCGAGGCACAGCTGTTCCTACCTTAGGCAAGGTTCAGTATTTGCTTCAGAGAAATACCCAGTTGTACCGTATATGTGACATGTAAAAATACGAGCTTCACCAGTTTCCCCAGATAAGGGATTCTGAGAAGCAAACGGCTAATATGTCTGATTATGACATGCTGTACATTTTACAGAATTACAAACATGCAGGCATCTCATAGTCGTTCAAGTGTGCAGTACTGACCTGTTTTGAGCCTGTGTGGCCCCATTACTCTCAGTTTATTGTGGTAACGGTTGGCTGTATTAGACGCCTTTCTCCACTTCCCCCAGTGCTGTGAATTTAAAAAGGCTGTGTGTCATATAAAATTGATAAAAAGCTCCGAATGCGTGCGTCTAGCCACAGAGTTCCAAGTTATTTTGGGTGATAATGCAGCAGTAGGTAGGGCCCTAATGTCCTGTTACTCAAATCACGGTCCTCGAGGGCTGAGAACTGCTGGTTTTCCACACTCCCTTTACCTGGGAGTCAGGTGTGAAGACAGTAGCAGTAATTGTTCAGTTAATTACCCGGGAGAAAAGAAAACCGGGGCTGGTTTTGGATTCAAGGGTCAGATTTGAGTATCCATGCCCAAATAGGGACATTGAGCTATAAACTCCAGTCTGCAGTGCATGGCCACTCAATATTATTATTTTTTTAATGTTTTCTTTTTAATTATAATTAGCTGCTTGAGTACATGTGACTGCAAGCTCGGATTGGGCTGTAAATCACTCCTTTGAGGGCTGGCTGTGGTCCACAAGCTGCTCGTTTAGGACTACTGCTATTAAATTTGTTTATGCATACAAATTATTAATGGTTTTGACATACAAAATATCTGACCTGAAAACTCCTTAAATTCCCTGATACATCAGAATAAAACATGCACACATGCAACGGGAAGACGAGCATTCGGTATTCATCGGACAATGACTTAACATTAACATATACCTGTCGTAAAATTTTACTCAAATGAGCTTTGCTTGCAGTAGGCCGAAGTGACAAGTATCACGCCAACTGGTGAAATCTACTATGCATATCCACACGAAAGCCATCATAGTCTAGATCAGGGGAGTCAAACTCCAGTCTTGGAGGGCCAGGGGCTGCGGGTATTTGTGGTTTCCTTTCAATCAGCAACCAATGAAGATCTTGAGAACAAGATGTGTAGACTCTTTAGCCAATCAATGACTTTAATGAATCATTAGTGCTGAAACACTGAAAACCAGCAGAAAGTGCAGCCCTCTGGGACTGGATTCAGACACCTGTGGTCCAGGTAAATATATGCATTCCTCATTAAATCCAAGAAAATGCATATTATAATGCTTTAGCTGGTCAAAATCACAAAGTCATTAGTGCTACACATTAGCTATTTCAAGTCAACCAACCTTATTCTCAAAAGGGTCAAATTCACATTGAATTGAGATGCTTAAAATGGTATTGAACATTTTAAAAGCAATAATGAATCTGTATGCTTGTCTCTAAATTTGCTGAATAGGTACTAAACACACAGATGTCAAAATACAACTATAAACCACTAGGGGGGTATTTCACAAAGCAGATTTACTGAGTTAGCTGGATAACTGCGCTGAGTAAAACCGAGAACTTTCCCAAATCTGGAACATGGACGAAAGTAAAAAGAGCTGTTCTGGGTGTTACTCAGTGCAGTTATCCAGCTAATTCAGTAATCCTGCGTTGTGAAATACCCCCTAGGTTTGCAGGCTGCAGTATAAATGTATAATTCCTGCCAGGTTCATTTCATTTTCAGACCCGGGCCGATATCTCTCAACTGCTTCTCCTTCATCTTTGGAACTGTTCTTGTTTTGATAAATACAAACGTCAAATAACTGCTGGGGTTCTTTCTGACAGTGTGCAAATATACGTCTTTGCACACAATCATCTTCTAAGCCGCCAAGACAAAGGTATGCGCTGCCTTTGCGTTGCAGGAGAGTGTCTTCTTTCACACCTGCGGTAGGGGGAAATTGCAAGTGTGAGCCAGTCAACCGTAAGCCGAGTAATGTCTGATCTAACACATGCTCTGGCGGAGGTTGGCTGGCTATTTATTAAATTCCCTTCCACCAGAGGCTCACCGGAGGATGAAATAAGAATTTTATGCTGCGGCGGGTTTCCCCGGCATCGCGCGCTGCCGTCGACTGCAGCCACGGCGCATCGGAGCCGCGAAAGGAAGAAGTGAAAAATCGTTTGGTTTGCCTCCACGTGTGAGCGGTTATGAACGCACATGAAGTCTTAAAATAACTGGAATCTTCGCACACTTTCCCTGGTTCCTGACTCCATCTCTCTGAGGCAGAGGCTAGCTTTATGCCATGTGTTCAAACTGATACCCTGGCACCGAGCACCTACATGAAAATTTCAAATAAAGAATTAGTCACATTATTAATATTTCTCAATTAATATAAATTCAATGATATCTTTCTCTATTTCCTGTTTTCCTGTTTTACAAGTGGCAGCGGCTACCCTCAGAGCTCCGTGAGTCCTTCTCTCCAAAGGTCAAAGGTCAAGGATGTTCATTAATCCATCTATCCATTTTCTAAACCGCTTACACCTGGGGAGAGAGGCAACAATACACCCTGGACAGGTCACCAATCCATTGCAGGGATGTTCATTAATGCATGTCCAATAGGATGCAATCCATTGCAGGGATGTTCATTAATGCATGTCCAATAGGATGCAATCCATTGCAGGGATGCTCATTAATGCATGTCCAATAGGATGCAATCCATATTGTCAAAAAAATTGCTATTCTGTAACTCCACATGGCTCAGGAAAACCTGACGAAGATCCACACCAGATCAAAATATTGTCAATAAATGCTGGACACAGCAGCGTAGAATGCAGGGTTTTTCTCCATTGAGTCACACTAATAAAGTCCTTCAATGGATTAATCTTGCCTGTTTTTGTTTCTCTTTATCTTAAAAGGGACTTTCTCTTCAGGTGACTCTGCATGTTTCATGCATGCAAGAACAGTGCAGAGATTTTGTGGGGTCCATTTTCCAAACAGCCGATGGTGTCACCCCTTGATGAAGTGCATCGATGCGGTCGCGTTGAGCGATTAGGCAGCGTGCCCGGGAACAGAGCGCCAGCAGTCCCAATTAATGAAGTTTTAATAGATACTTTGCCTTCCGCCAGTTTTTTGCCTTTTTCTCAAAACTACCGTCCTCCCCAAGTGTAAACAAGAACAAACAAAGCTCAACTGTGTCCTGGTCACATACCCATCTCCACGTGTGAGGCTCTAAAGAGCACCCCCAACCCTGGTCACATACCCATCTCCACGTGTGAGGCTCTAAAGAGCACCCCCAACCCTGGTCACATACCCATCTCCACGTGTGAGAGATGCTATCACCCCCCCCCCCCCTTGTCTTTCATTCTGAATGTGTGTTATAGTAAATCCCGAACAAACAAAAGTTTATACATTTCCGAGTGTCACAATAAAATTCTAGACTATGATTTAGTTCATTTATGTTCATGGCCATCTGCACTGCTCTGCCTGCTCTTATCAGGTGTAGCCTAACGTTACCGTTTAGGCATTTGCTTTTTCAATGCCGTTATTCTTGCCATTTATTGTTAATGTGTTTTAGTAATAATGTCCTAATTAAGCAATCGCATAGTCTGCATAGCCAGACTCGAACCTGCGGCGCCTAGCTAGTAGCCCAAGGGAAGGAATCCAGAGGTGGAAAGTCCAGGGGTCAGAAAGTAAAAATGGCTGAAAAATCGGTGCTGTGTGAACTAAGGCAGAAATGACAACAGGAGGTTAAGCAGGCGCCAGCAGCGGTGCAGCAGCTCTCGGGCGCCTTCATCAACATCGCCGCGCCTTCAAACAAACCAACAACAGCATTAGTTAGAGAGTGAGGAGAGAGAGGTGTTTCGTCATGACACACGCGGATCATTTCACAATATCGCCACCTATCTCGGCGTACCCCTCCCTATGTGTTCAAACACAGGTATAAGGGTTATTTATTAAATCCTAAAATGTAATAGCAGTATTTTCCTCTTTCCCTTATCTGTTCTCTTTTCTAATTTCACAATTAATATTTATTCCGTTTTTTCTTATTATTGCTATATTTTAAAATATTTTTTAATATAATGCAATCCTTTATTGTTCTTCAATTAATGTGATTTTGTTTCATAATGTGAGCTTCTAGCATAAGCACTGTAGGGTTTCCAACCTCTCTAGCATATTTCTGTAAATTACTTTGTGTACTTGCATTTGTTCTTTATTTGTGCAAATAATAAATACATAAATAAATATGTGTTTTGAGAGTGTGGGATTGAGTAACATAAGGTCGCTACTCTGGTTATTATATCGACAGCCTCATAACAAAAGTGCTTAAGTCATTTTTTGTAGTTTTGAGAAAAAGGCAAAAAACTGCTCCAATTCTACGTCAATGAGTATTTATTAACTCTTTCTTTTACAAACACATATCAATGGCTGCTAAATGAAATACAGATCATGTGACTTTGTATTATGATTACATAATAGCTAATGATGACTTAGGCAAAAATATTGAAAACTGAGTGGGACTTAGGCATTTATATACATGACTTAGGCAAAAGTCGAGAATCCACTGATGACTTAGGCAAATGTCAAGTGGTACAGAGAAAGTATCAAATTTGACACTTCCTAGGCAGATTTATGCTTCCAAATGGGGTAAGCTGTCAAAATAATGGTGACAGTGTTGAGGCAAGACGTGCTTCATTGACTGCAAATCATTGAACATAGCATAAAGTGGTTCAGGAAGTGCACAGCGACCTGCAGTGACTTGAGCATTTTTACACTGTTGACGAATGATAAATCAAGTGATTTAGGCAGAAAATCTCAAAATGTCCAAAAAATGATTTAGGCACTTTTGTTATGAGGCTGTCGATACATTGTACCATACATGTGCTTTCTTGAAGTAACGTTAAGCCTATATGAATGCGAAAAGTAAAATATTGGTAATGCTACACAAACAAATGAAGTTGGCAATTGTCATTCTTGACTGCTTCTGTAATCCATCTGCCTTGAGATAAATTAGGAAAAAATGTACCTCTAACAGTAGGCCTATATAAAATCTGTTGACTGAATCAAAAAGTGTATGAAGAAATAATAACAAAAAAAGGCCTGTCCAAATATAGGTAACTTAATGTATTTTTTCAATACCTTATTCAAGTATATTTGTAATTATACCATATTCTATAGAAAAGTAAAGATTCAACTTTGTTATCAGGAGTGATTTGTTTTTGCTTAAGTGTAAAATCCTAATTGGTCTGTTGTCCCAAAAAAAGTGTCCTCTCCAGAACATTTGGTGTGAGCATATAGAACATTAAGGTAGGGCCATCAAATGATAACTCATTCATTTATTTCAAAGTATTTGGATGTCTTTTGATGGGAAAAAAACTGTTACCTGATCAATATTTCTCTTCACCATCCTTGTTATCAGTAAGACAAGATCTGAAGGTATGACCTGCTGTCCATTGTGTTGAGAAGTGGAGTTTTCCCTATATCCAGATGGGACAGTGTATAGCCAGACCTCTGCATGTCACATGCCAGCAGAGAGAACCACATACAAACAACCCAATGCCATAATAACATGAAGGGTATTAACAATGAAACAATATTAAGCAACACAACCTGGGTACAATGCTGTACATCCATCTTGAAAATAGTTGTAAGATTAATGCTTGAGATTAAAGATCACTGTTATTATGGCTATGGGTTGATTAGATATGGGTGGTCTGGTCTCCAGAACAAAATATATAGATTATACCAGCAATTAAGCAAAGAGAACATTTTCAGAATATTTATTTCACACAATATGGTGACATTCATAATATTGTAAATAAACTGTAGGACTATTCCCCTCCACCACCATTCAAGCCACAATGACACCGGGTTATTTCTGTCATTTTGTATGTTTATTATCAAATCAGAAATATATGAACAATGATTGGTGACAGGTAAAAGGAAGATGATATGTTGATATTGGAATACATCTTATGCAAATACAATTCTATTTATCCATACATTAACATAACTGGCAAGGAAAATGTCATCTTTCTTGACATTGTTCCCTCAAAACACATAACGACTCCCAGTATCCGAATGTCCCTATATGTACTATATTAGTTATTCATACAAACTCAATTTATCCTGTTAAAGACATTGGATGGCATTCAATTCAATAAGTTTATTGTCAGGGTCCAAAGGGACCACCTGCTGTCATGTAATTTCAATAAATCATGAACACATATGAATAGCTGAATCATGTATGCTATGTAATGTTTTAGTGTGAAAATAAATCTCAACAGACTGGTCAAGTAAAGGATATATACAGTGAACAGTTTCTGTGTTTTGGCTCTGTACTCCAGCACTTTGGATGTGAAATGAAACAATTTGAGGGCATTTTCATCCATATTGTAAATGAAGAATGCTGCAGTACAGGCCTGGCATAGCATCACCAGTGAATATACCCAGCATCTGATGATTTCTACAGCTCGCAGACTTCAGGCAGTCCTTGCACGCAAAGGATATGCAACCAAGTATTATTATTTCATAGCAACATAATTAATCATTAGGATTAATACACATTTCCTACACAAGGAATATCTTCAATGCATTCACTGTACAACTCTAAAGAAGTCCCATGAAAGAGACGTTTCTCATTTATATTGGTACAGATATTCTGCAATAAAATATTCTTTAGAACCACCACTCAAAAGTCTATGAAAACATGCATGTAATGTAAGTTATGATACTTAACATAGATACATAGATTCTCACATTACAATGTATGGCTACGATGTCTTCTAGATTAACTAAAATGACATGTCTACCATGTTTCCTAGTCTAACCACAGATGACAGGTGTAGTTTAGGCCATTTCATAAATTGACAGACAAGAAACAACTGAATATGAGCAATAGAACATAAGCAGCCTAATGTTTACAGATATGTTACCATAACAGATGACAGCTTAGCTAAATCATTTAGTTATTCGATAATGAAACGGCACCCAACGCTTTAATTCCAATGGCAATTATACATATATTTACTCAAGAACTTTAATTGGAGTTTCACTGTGGAACAATTCAGGGTGCTTAGCTAAAGTCGCGTAGCAAAAGATAAATATTGATTAGCCTACCCTAACAATACAAGTCATTAAATAATGTAGGCCGAAGTCAGTAGGCTATTAAAACAACCTTCATTCGTTCTCCTCCATTTCTTGTAAATTTACGTAAATTTAAAAAAGTAAAAAAAGTCCTCCGCAACCACAAACAACACGGCTAACTCCTCCATATTGTTTTTCTCCCTGCTGGTTTCAGAAACGTCTGAAACTGTCCCTGTTCGATCTGCTCAGGCGTTTGTGATTTCCGCCTGAGGCAGGCAAGCCGACTGCTCACCGATGCCTTCCCCTGGCCGGACATGACAATTAAAATAATGTAGGCTATTAAATATAAATACAAATGCTAGCGATAGAGGATTTGAGGTCGAGTTAGCTCACTCAATCTACTAGGCTAGCCTACTGCCTACTGCGGAGGAGGTAACTAAGCTGGTCGGCAGCGTGTAGCCGATTGCTGCATGGTTGGACTACCTGTACTAGTTAGTTGGTTAGTTGGCAATTATCAACGCGTTGTCCTGTCAGTGAAGCCGAAGCGGTAGTCAAGCTGAAGTATCATCACGGAATCACGGAGCATTTCTGGACACACTGTCACACTCTCTGTTAATATAAATTAAAAATGTTATAAATTATGTGTGTGTTGGCTGCCATGCGGTAGAAAAAAAACAAATCACGATTAGCCTATCAATATGACGTGAAAATGTGATCGTCAGGGGTGCTTTAATGCACAGGTTTACATGGCCAGAATATAATGTTGTAATTTGCCAGTGAGTGACTCACTTGAAGTATTGTTGTTAATTGGTTGTATGGTCAGATTAATTGTATTTATTCATTCATTCATTCATCCATTCATTTATTAACAAAAAGCAAAAAACATACAGGCTACCCGTAGTTTGTTCAGATTCATGCAATGGATTTTCAAAGTCATATTTAGGCTACGCCTACTTACATGTGCTGATTTTGCTTGTTATTGTCAGAAGCTAAAATGTCGGAGTTACGAAAGCACGCCAGCGGATCACAAAAACGAAAAGAAAAAAGACATTCGTGAACGGGAGTTGCTAAAAAAAAAAATTCCAACCTAACTGGGTTTTTCAAACCTTTTTCCATTCAACCAGTGCTTTGCTTTATTTTATTAATTGTGCATTGTTTAGGCCCAATTGGAAATAGTTGGCTGTGATAGCCCAGTTGTTGCCCTGGTGGTCAATTCAGCTGAAATTAATCTATATTTTCTATCTATCTTTTACCAATGTGTAATGCTTAGACATGGCGTTTTGCATTGTCTGGTCGGGTTCGGTGGGATCGGGCCAGGCGAATACTACACAAATCCGAACCAAACCTAGAACCTAAAATTCGTACCAACTTTTACCACTAGACCATTAGAAGTAATTTTTTTATTTTAGTGAACTTTATTTTTTTACTGACTATATTTTGTCATTCATACCATCTTTTATCAATGTATCATGGTAAAAAAAAAAAACACACAAAAAACTTTTAGAGAATTTCGCACAGAATTACGTTATAGACTTGTTGCTTGTCATTTTCGTGGATGGATTTATGTCTCCCGATACAGACTACTTTACAACCAAAGCCTACATGGGCTCTTGTACTCATAAAACTGTAGTTACGGTGAAATTAATGCAAAAAATGTTTGTGGATACCTACCCCGCCCTAATCTTGCCTTACACTGCAGTGGGTTCACCCTCAGCTTATGATTGGAATGATTAGCAAATCCAGTTGATTGGAACAAAATACTGGAGAGGACTTTTACTTTCTGAACCTGGACCTTCCACCTCTGCTAGGAGCCTATTCTTTTAATGAGATCTCTAGCCTACAAATATCTAGGCAACAAGCATAGTCTAGCTTTGGGACAACAATGTCAACTTAGCTAGCTCTAGACTAAAACTAAAAGGGTAGCCTATTAATTCACTTCCTTCAGGAATAATTTTTAAGGAGAATAGGTAGCACAAGCTTATTCACTCCTCGTATTTCTCACAAAGTTGTTTGTTGTTAAATTCTGCCATAGCCAAATTCAGGAAAGTTACAGCTAAATGATGTAGACCTATATAAAGTGTATGGTAATTGATTCCTGTACGTTATTACATTACATTACATTATAGGCATTTAGCAGATGCTCTTATCCAGAGCGACTTACACAGCATTTGCATTTATACATAGTATCCATTTATGCAGCTGGATATATACTGAAGCAATGCAGGTGAAGTACCTTGCTCAAGGGTACAACGGCAGTGTCGTACCTGGGAATCGAACCTGCAACCTTACAAGCCCAGTTCCTTAACCACTGTGCTACACTGCCGCCCATTATTAGGCTTTATGGGCTAATTTGAACATAGGGTACAATTCTCACAAATGCCTCGAAAAATCAACATGAAGTCTACGGAGCCCCTCAAGGCACCTTAGGTGAAAAAAAAAACTATGGATTTCCACGTTGAGATTTCTTTTTTTACCAAGGGTGCCTTGAGGGGCTCCGTAAAGTCCCACATATTCAGGTAAAAGACTTTGCATGCAGATGTTATATAGCCTACGTGTACATGTGCGCGGATGCCTCCTCTGTTTTCTTCACAATTCGCACACTGTGTGCATAGGCTATATATATAACATTAGTAATTTTTTTTTTTTTTGGCCTCCGACGCGCCTCTGCAAGGCTCTAAAGAGCGGCCCCAACCCTGGTCACATACCCATCTCCGTTTATGAGGGTGCAAAGAGCGCCCTGCATTCTCTCCCTCCCAGTGAATTTTCAGCAGTTTGGCCTCTGACCCATCTCGCTTTTATCCACTATAGAAGAAAAAACGAAAACATGAATAAACAGGCAAAATTGCGTTCGAGCTCTCTGGAATCCTAATGTGAGGAGTTTGATAAGAGTGCCTTCCAGCAACAGGAAACAGCACAGCCAATTTTAATAGACTTTTTTTTTTTCAAGGAGATTATCTCCCTGAGGATGTATAATACACACATTAGTGTTTCCTACTGTCAGAGCGACAGGGACAATACACGCAATCTATTGCAAATTAGACCGAGAGAGAATTTCTGAATATCAGCATACCTTACAGGTAATTCAGATTAAAAGAAAAAACAAAACCAAAAATAACCCGTTTCATTTTCCATCAAGCCACTATCCCATCTGTTCATCACCGACTATAAACCGAATGCTGACAACAGGCACAGGAAGACTGCTAATGAGAACAAAGAAAGCAAACGGATTAAATGCATTTTTTTTCCTCCCCATTGGTAAGTGGTGGTGCATTTTAAAAGACAAATTTAAAGGACAGATGGTGAACCATTCAATTGCAATAGTTGAATATACTGGTGATATTTCAAATTCATGGGGTAAAAGCTACTGCAAAACAATTGCTTTACAGCATAAAATACTAGTAAGACAATTAATTTAGTTAATAGCTGGTTCTATGCAATGACTCACAAAAAATATGCTTCCCCAAAAATGAGTTTGAAGAGCGTTTAAAATAGTTGTGATACTGAAGATCAGATGATTTGTAGGTTTTGTATGCCTGTTCACTTACATACTAATCCCAGAACTTTGTCTATTCAATTCAATTTTATTTATATAGCGCTTTTCACAGATGACTGTCACAAAGACGCTTTACAGAACAGAAAGGGGAGGAAAGGGGAAATGGGAAATGCCAGCTCTAAGCCCCCAGATAGCAGAGGTAAAAACTCTAGTAGGAGAGAAAACCCTCATACTGTGGCGAGAAAAAACTCCCCGATGGGAAGAAATCTCGAGAGGAACCCGGCTATTGGGGAGATGCCCATCCTCCACTGGCCTATGGGTTGATTATGTCATAGGGAGGTATTCTATTCTGATGACTCCATCATGTAGAGATCAGCAGTGGCAGGTGGGGGGCGCCTAGGTGGTCTTGGGCTGGAGCTCCGGGCCAGGAGGGGGGCGGGGGAAGGATGCGGGAAACTCGGGAAACTTGGGCTAGAGCTCCGGGCAGGTGCCCAGAGCAGGGAAGAGGAAAAAATAAAAAAAAATAAAATAAAATAAATAAAAGAAAAAAACATTGTTAGGGGGTTCAGATGGTAGCAGAACAAGCGCAGCAGGAGAGACAGAGGTGTCTGCTGCGATAAGGAAACCCCGGCAGAATAAGGCTATGGCAGCATAGCTAAGGGCTAAACAGAGGCAGGGGCCAATACAGCCATGAGGGCAGGCTTGAGACAGTCACCACTAGACCATGACCGGTCGAGCTTAACACAACACTACCAATAATGATCCAGTGACAGCACTGACCGCTCAGTCCACCAGAGACTCTATAGCTAATGCCAGCTACCCACTCCTGCCCCTCAACTATAGGACAGACTAAAAAGATTAGTTTTAAGCCTAGCTTTAAATAGACTGACAGTGTCTGCACCCCGAACATGAGCAGGCAATTTGTTCCATAGGAGAGGAGCACGATAGGAAAAGGCTCTACCACCTATGGTACTTTTAGCTATTTTAGGAATAACAAGGAGGCCTGCGCCCTGCGAACGGAGCGTTCGTGAGGGATTATAAGGGAAAAGTAAATCCCTTAAATATAAGGGGGCAAGCCCATGTAAGGCTTTAAATGTAAGTAATAGAGTCTTATAGTCTATTCGAAATTTGACTGGCAACCAGTGAAGTGAAGCTAACACTGGGCTGATGTGTTCAAATCTTCTAGTTCTCGTGAGAATACGAGCTGCTGTATTTTGAATTAGATGAAGCCCTTTCAGAGAGGAATGTGTACATCCAGACAAAAGAGCATTACAATAATCTAATCTAGAAGTAACAAAAGCATGGACTAGCTTTTCAGCATCATGTAGGGACAGTATTTTTTGAATTTTTGAGATATTCCTCAAGTGATAGAAAGCAACCCTAGAGATGTCTTTAATGTGTGTATCAAATACTAGATCTGGATCAAACGTAACACCAAGATCTTTAATGACAGCACTTGAGGTGATTGAAATTCCATCAATGTTAGGCATATAGCCAGATAGTTTGCATCTCAGGGACTTGGGCCCCACTACCATTACCTCTGTCTTATCAGAGTTTAGCAAGAGAAAGTTATGGGTCATCCATTCCTTTATATCTATAAGACAAGCTTCCATTTTTGACAGCAGGACAATTTCATCAGGCTTGACTGATAGATACAGCTGGGTGTCATCTGCATAGCAGTGGAAGTTAATGCCAAGTTTACGAATTATTTGTCCCAGGGGAAGCATGTATAGAGAGAAGAGCAAAGGCCCAAGGACAGATCCTTGTGGTACTCCATATCTAACCCTAGACTTATAGGAGGAGCCATTGTTAAGATGCACAAATTGATATCGATCTGATAAGTATGATCTAAACCAGGAGAGAGCCAGTCCACGGAGGCCAACAATATTTTCAAGCCTATCCAGAAGGATGAGGTGATCAACTGTGTCAAATGCTGCACTTAAATCCAGAAGCATGAGTACAGAGATATAGCCACTATCAGAAGCAAGGAGTAGGTCATTGAATACTTTGACTAGGGCTGTTTCAGTGCTATGAGAGGGTCGAAAACCAGATTGAAAAACTTCCAATATTTGATTAGGGTGCAAAAATGACCAGAGTTGTTTTGAAATTACCTTTTCTATTATTTTAGATAGGAACGGAAGGTTTGAGATAGGCCTATAGTTAGAGAAGTCGTTCATATCCAAGTTTGGCTTCTTAAGAAGGGGTTTGATGACTGCAAGTTTGAGAGTCGGTGGTATATGTCCAGAGGCTAAAGAAGCATTAACAATATGCAACAGTGGTGTTCCAATCACTGGCAGTAGCTCCTTCAGTAGCTTCGTTGGGATAGGGTCTAGAAGACAGGTAGAAGATTTTGAAGAATTTACTATAGTATTAAATTCAGTGAGATCTATTGGAGCAAAGGAGTTCAGATAGGCCACCCGTCCATCTGAAGATTCTGCATCCAAGTGTTGAGTGGACGGAGGGGCAGAGCCTGTATGAGGGGTGGTAGAAGAACTTTGAATCTTGTCCCTGATTTTTATTATTTTGTCATCAAAGAAATTCATAAAGTCATTACTATTAAATGGGATTGAAACACAGGGATCAACATGATTCTTAGTCAGTCGGGCAACAATGTTAAACAGGTGCCTAGGATTGTTTCTATTTTCATCTATCAAAATAGAGAAATATAAGGAACGCGCTTTGATAAGGGCATGTTTATAATAGAGAAGGCTGTCTTTCCAGGCATGGAGGAAAACATTAGAGCAATTTAGAGGAACGCCATTTGCGCTCAAGTTGGCGTGAAGCTTGTTTGAGAGCACGAGTATGGTCATTGTACCAGGGATCTAATTTCTTATTGCAGACTTTCCTCTTTTTAAGAGGTGCGATAGTATCCAGGGTTCTACTAAGTACGTTATTAATGTTGTCAGTCAGCTGATCCATTGAGTTTATGTCTGCATTTGTATACGCATTTTGGCTGGAGCCAAGAAAATCCCCACAGTGCACAAATGAGCCCGGGAGCTCATTAATAAAATAATTTGCAGATCTGGAGGAGAGCTTACGACTAAAGTAGAATGTAGTATCTGATGGCACATGACAGACTTGTGAAAGGTGAAAGGTAATTAAGTCTATAAACGGCAGGTTTCATAGTCCTATTGTCTTTGCAGTTTGTGTTAATGGCATGGTATATAATGGGTTCTTGTCATTGGAATGCGGGGGAAGAACCCATTATATACCATGCAATTAATGTGACCATCAATAAAACTTTTTTTACGTTTTGCTGTGCCCTTAACTTTAACCATCATACCCTGTAAATTGTTTTGTGTTTCTTATTATTCTTAGTGACTGTGGCTCGTTTCTGTTAACTTTAAAATCAGCCAATTCAGAAACAAGTTGACTGCAACTGACTGCTTTAATTGATCGGTTCAGTGTTACTCAAGTTCTAACTAATTTTGGAAACCTTAACATCATAAGTACAAGGGTGAATACCACTGACCTAACTGATAATGTTGTGGAAAAACAGTTAAGTCTTGCTTATATTTGTCAGTCACTGGTAAAATTGGGTGCCACACAGTGCTACAGAAATTCATGGGATGAAGGGAACTATATAATTGCAAAACATTATCTGGATGAACTGGGCCTGTGTTCTTCTCACTTAGGGCCGGATTCAGAGATGGCCAACTTAAGTCATGCACTTAAGTGCCTCTCCTGCGCGGATTTAACGCGGGATGAGATTCAGACCTCTCCTTTCAGCCCCATATTAATAATATCACAAGAGTGGCCTTCTTCCACCTGAGAAATATATCTAAATTAAGGTGTTGTCCTTGGAGGATGCTGAAAAAATGGTTCATGCCTTTGTAACCTCTCAACTAGATTACTGTAATGCTTTGGATGCACTGGTTCAGCCCTGAATCGTCTCCAACTTGTACAGAATGCAGCTGCTAGTGTTCTTACTAGAACTAAGTAATGGAAGCATATCAGCGTGCTCAAAAATCTTCATTGGCTGCCTGTCAAATTCAGAATTGACTAGAAGATTTTACTTTTAGCGTTTCAAGCTTTAAATTGTTTGGCTCCAGAGTATCTTGGGGCCAGATTCAGAGTTGAAATAAGCACGTGCAAATGGGACTTACTCCCAAAATGCCACGTAGCTTAAGCTATTTGTTATTCAGACATTTGACTTATCCGCTGTTTTAAGCGACAAGTACATACGCAGCATTACGCGCGGGGTGGAGATTTGATGAAAAGGAGGCGTGTCTGCAAGATACCCGTATTCAGAGATTAAACTTAATAATTTTTTTCCACGCAAAAAGGTAGTTTATGTCTAGCGCCGCCAATAGATGATCATGAAAAGTAATTCATCTCTGAATCCGGCCCTTTGTGACTTACTCATTCCTTACTGTCCTCCTAGATTACTTCGTTCACAAAGTGCTGGCTATTTGAAAATTCCTACTATATCTAAAATTACAATGGGTGGCAGAGCCTTCTCTTACAGAGCTCCTTTCTTATGGAACAATCTTCCTATCTATGTTCGGGCTTTAGACACACTTTCTGTCTTTAAGTGTAGGCTAAAAACGTACCTCTTTAGTCAATCCTATAGTTAAGCGGGGGGCAGCTAACCTTCTCTTTTCCTCCCTCACCCTGAGCTGCAGATTACTCCAGCCAGGCCCCCTCGCCCCGATCTGCCGACCGCTCCAGTCCGGCCCCTCGCCCAGAGTTTGCAGACTGCTCCCATCCTGTCCCTCCGCCTTGACGCAATAGAGTACTCAAGTGAGTACGTCAGTCGTGGGCGGAGTCTGGTTTCGGAAGTAAATTCCCTATGGAAGATAGAATGGGCTTTGGAGACTATCGACTATTTCTTGAAATCTGATTTATAGAATGAGCCAAAACGTTCCTGGATCAGCCTGTGTGGTACAAGGATATAGACCATATATCACGTTCCAATTTTTATTTTTTAAAGTAATGCATCAATGATTGTAGTTTGACTTGTAAGTCCACTTTAACGGACTACATATCCACTACTGCAGCACACGGGTGGTTCTCGACCAATAAGATATCATCATCTCGTCTGTCTGGACATTTGTGTCAGATGGGAGCAGGATGGGAGTAACTTAGCTACTGCCGCGGAAGGCGAGCTAATGTTAGCTTGCTAAGTTGAGCCTGCCCGACAAGGTCAGAAACTGCTACTGTTAACCACATAAATCAATTCTAGCTTTTAGTCCTTCAAGCTAGCTAACGTTAGAAAAAAGTGTTTAAAAACAGTGTGCTACTGCTGGCTCACGTTATATGACAACGTTTGGAGACAAGGCTGCTCGTTCGGAGGGAATTATGAGACGTGGAGTTTTTAAACAGTGCCAGCGCTGGTATGTAAAAAAAAATACTAAAACGTAAAATATACTCGAAGCTGGTCCAGAAAAATGACATAGTTTGTGAACGGGCATTATATTGAACAATCCGGGAAATTGACTGTAAGACATAATCAGTAGAAATGGTTTAAAAGTAAGCTTTAGTTAATGCCTATGCTCTAAATGAATGGGGAATTTACTTCCGAAACCAGCGTGACGTAGTCACTTGAGTACTCTATTGGAGTCCCAGATGCATCACCCCGCCCCTTTGAATTGAACATTTTACATCCTTTTCATTGGACTTTCTACTTACCAGCTAGTTAGATCCCTCATTACAGTATATTACCATCCATTCCACCCTTAGTTTAAACCGGGCCAGCCAGCGAAGGATGGGCACCCCCGTCTTTAGCCAGGTTCCTTCCGTGATTTCTTCCGATTGGGGAGTTTTTTCTTGCCACTGTTGAGTGGTTTTCTGCCCACTGGGGAGTTTTTACCTCATTTTGCTGGTTGGGGGTTAAGGCTTGGTTTATTTTTCAATTTTCCTTCTGTTTCTCTGTGCAGCATCTTTGTGACAGTTCTCTGTAAAAAGCGCTATACAAATAAAATTGAATTTAATTGAATAGATACACCGTATTCTAACCTGCGCTACGCAGGTGCGTTTCTCAAAATGTGGATGGCATAGGGCATGATGTTCTAATGACTTCTTTCTTGTTCTTCCCCTGGGTTGCCAGCTTTCTACTAAAAACATGTGTGTGGGGGTATACATTTTCAACGTGCCAGTGACATTGCCTTTAATAAACTACCTTGTGCATCGTAGTTGCTCTTGCGTGATGGGGATGGCTGTGAACGTATTAATCCGTCACATTGATAAAATGATCATAGCTCCTATTGACTTGGATATACCCATCACACAATAAAAATAAATAATCACAGTGGTTGCACAAAATATTATTAAGTAAACAAATAAATCTTTGGATTTACTGAAAAAAAATATTTAAAAGTCTAATCTTTTTTTTTTACTATTTACCTAAAGTCATGTAGCCTACGGTGGTTGAACACCTATATGCGACGTCTTAATCATTTTGGAGAAGCTGTGCTGACACAAATCGCTTCTCTGACAAAGTGAATATGATCCAGACACTGTCTATCAATTATTACATCTAATATTGGTCTGGTGTGATATACCAGACAGTCAATCACAGCCTACTTTTAAATATTTTTCTTTTTATGACAGCTCTTTGATAATTGTAAGTAGGCTAGGCAAAGGAAAATAAGACCAATATTATTTTCAAAGAACATGCACTCATTCTAATAAAAATAAAAAAAGATGCTGTGTTTTTCATAATCATCTATTGGCGGCGCTAGACATAAACTACCTTTTTTTCCAAACAAAGTTGCGTGAAAAAAAAAGATTTAAGTTTAAACTCTGAATACACGTATCTTGCAGGCACGCTTCCTTTTCATCAAATCTCCACCCCGCACGCGTAATGCTGGAGACGCTTAAAACAGCGAATAAGTCAAATGTCTGAATCACAAATAGCTTATGCTACGCGGAATTACGGGAGTAAGTCCCATTTGCGCGTGCTTATCTCAACTCTGAATCTGGCCCTTAGCCTGTACAGTTGGGATTATGATTAAATATAAACTAAAACAAAGTTATGAATTTTTAAACAAAAGCTGGGTAAAATAATAGAGTAATCTCTGTTTCTTGCTGGTTTCTACTGTTTACCTTGTCCCTCCTGATCAACTTCCAGGAGGCTTTTACGCAATGGGAGACAGTGTTATAGTTTCTGTTATTCAAAATTTATGATAATTGCTTCTCCTAGGCTTCACTTTGCTGAGTGCTCAGTATTCCAGCCAATTCATCAGACTCTGCTGCTCAGAACGTTATTAAGTGTGTGTTTGTGTATGTGTGTAGTTTCTGTGATTGTGTCTTTTGTATATCTGTGTGTGTGTGTGTGTGCGCGTGCGTGTGCGTGCGCGTGTGCGTGTGTGTGTGTGTGTGTGTGTGGTGGGGGGAGGGGGTTCAGAGGGGTACGATACAGGCTATTATTATGGTGTGGGAATACATTTAGAGTTAGTGTCTTCTGCAAATGAAAATATTTTCTTTTCCATTAATTAAGTAAGCTTAGAGCTCCAGCAAATAGCCTCACTGAAAGAAATAAAGGTCACACAAGTGGTTTGATGCAGTTTTACCAGTAAACAGTACATACTGTATATCTATATGCTACAATACGCTTATAGAGTACGCTAGATTAATAAAAAAACAATGTGATTCACCAAATGCATATATTGCAATAATCATGACAACTAAATAAATCACCTCTGATCTAATACAAACCTAAGGGCAGGTGTATGTTCTTTCTAATTATTATAAATTGATATCTTTGTTTACTGAACTTCTGACTCTGATGACGGCTTGTTAGCTGCAATGCATTACATTTTTGCCTGTTTAAATCAAGTATTTTTTATCTGTTGTGCTCCCGTCTTGAGTGCCTTGAACTTTAGATCATTTGTCAAGTGGATTTTTACAATTTAACTGAGCATGGTATCTTCTACCCCCGTCTTGGTGACATATCCTTATTTTCAATCGTAAAAATGTACCTTGAAAAACGTACCTCTTGAATATTTTAAGAACATGTTACACTTTAAAAAAACTTGAGAAACAAAAAAAGAATTGGCAAGTTAATTTATAGAGGGCTTTTCAAATTTCAACAGGTCTCTTGTCAGGCACAGTGAGATGAAGGCCTTTGCCTGTGACTAACAAGAGACCTGTTCAAACCGGGTGGTGCCCATTGACCAGAGAGCATGTGGCCAGCACAGCAACACAGCTGTGCGTGTAGATTTCTCGAATTGCATGCCAAATTGGAGAGTAAATCAAAAATACAGAGCTCATCCATTTTTATTTTAAACAAAATTTGTCATTGTGACCATCCGGTGGCCAAACAGCAGCCTCCACCAAAGGAGACATATGTTTCCATGGTTTCCAGATGGTTCCTAACAGATTGCTTGAGCCAGGCATGTGGGGAGCTATGCTTTTTAACCAGGGCCAAATGTTTTTATAAGCCCATAGATCCACCAACATCAAGACTGCACAGTACCACAGCAGAGATGTCTGCTCTCCGTCAGGTTTCATAGAGTTCATGTTGACCTTTGACCTTTGACCTTTGACCTTTGACCTATGTGTTCTGGCACTACATTGGAACTCATTTGTTGTCGGTATTTCTTTTAATAGTTTCTGGTCCGGTAGATGCCATCTGAGCTGAAACATTTCACCATAAGTATAGGCCTTGGAGGATGGTCTTGTGCTGGCTGGAACTGGAGCACTTTCATTTCATATGCTACTAAGGCCTGATTTACTAAGACCTTTAGTGGGTGCAAAACCTTTTAGCACACGCAGAACTAATAACACAGTCAATGATTTGGGCAAAAAAAATGCCATGACCAATCATTGGCCATGTTATTGGGTTTGCGTGTGCTAATAGGTTAAATGAGGCCTTAAGTGTCATAATTCTGTAATTCTATTTTATTTCTGTACGTAGAGACCGTAAGTAACTATTACATCACTAAATACCTTTAAGTATTATTTTCAGGGTCTGTACCTTTGAGGAAGACATAAACATGCCGAATAATTAAAGAAGTTTTAAATAAACCAGGTTACTGCTCTTTAAATGACTGCGCACTGAGATCCAGGCCTAAGCCGCTTTTCCACAGTGATCAAACATGAAGTTCATCGTGTTATATCACGTAATTACGTGACACTTCTGAAGTTGTAGGGGTCCGGGAGAATAATTGCCACCGTAGGAAAGGATAGCAAAAAAATAAAAAAATAAAAAGTAATTTGGGTGTGAAATAAACAAAAATAAATAAATAAATAAACACAGACTACCACGATATAGAACATTTCTGACCCCCGTTGCGACTTTGTCTTACCTTTCCAGCTGAAGGCTATTTCACAGTTGCTATTACACCGTCACCTACTGTGTTAATAATATGTTTAAGCAGCCCTGCTCTGATATTTCAAACAACTCATGCTGTTCTGAGAACAGCCTTGGCCCAGGGCAGTTCCCCTTCCTTTTGTGAAATTTACCGGCTCTTTTTTAAACGGTAGAACAGTGGTGCTATCAGGAGGGCTTATTCAAACCAGTCTGACCAAATGCACAATTGATGTTTGGCAGGATTTAAGCCACAAATATGCAGTTAAATGCATAAGTATTGGGACCGTGACAGAATTTTTGTTGTTTTTGGCTATACTGTGTGATCTGTGTCAGAATTACAGCCCTTTTTATACATAGGCCCCCAGTTTATGGGAGCAAACGTAATTGGACAGATTAACATAATCTGAAATAAAGTCATCATATTTAGTACTTGGTTGTAGGCTGTACTGCAGCCATCTTCAGTTCCTGTTTGTTTCTGGGAAGTTTTGCCTTCAGTCTTGTCTTCAGAAAGTGAACTGCATTTTCAATTGGATTCAGGACAGATGATTGACTTGGCCAGTCAAGAACATTACACTTTTTGGCCCTGAAAAACTCCTTGGTTACTTTAGCAATATGTTTGGGGTCATTGTCCTGCAGCAAGGTGAAGCACCGTCTAATGTGTTTTGAGGCATTTGGTTGGAACTGAGCAGATAAGATGTTCGTGTGCACTTCAGAATTCATCCTGCTGCTGCCGTCAGCAGTCAGCATCATCAATGAGAGTGAGCCAGTTCCAGTGGCAGCCATACATGCCCAAGCCACAAAACTACGTCCACCATGTTTCACATATGAGGTGGGTGGTGCTTTGGATCATGAGCAGTTCCTTTTTTTCTCCACAAATTCCTCTTTCCATCACTTTGGTACAGGTTAATAATCTAATAGTTAGTCTCATCTCAGACTTTGTTCCAGAGCTGTACAATTTTTTAATGTACGTTGTAGCAAACTCTAACCTGGCCATTCTGTTCTTGGTGCTTACCAGTGGTTTGGTGTAGGCTTCTTCTTTATGGTAATCTTTGTCACGTCTAATCCTACATCCTGGAGAGTGTCATTGATCTGTTCGACGGTTGAAAAGGGGTTTTTCCTCACAACTGAAAGTAGTCTATGGTCATCCACTACAGTGGTCTTCCGTGGTCTACCAGGTCATTTGCTATTGCTGAGCTCACCAGTGCGTTCTTGATTTTGACACACCCAATGTTTAGGCTATGTTTCTGATGGATTTATTCAGGTTTTTCAGCCTCATGACAGCCTCCTTTACTGACATTGACACTTATTTGATCCTCATGTTGAGAGACAGCAGCATCAGACTCCAAATGCAAATCCCACATTATACACACGTGTCTTTAATCACGTACGCCCTGGTTCATCTAAAGGACAGCGCTTTTTCTCTTCTATACGCTCTCTTTTCACTCAAGGCAAGCGGAGACTACACAAAAATCCCAAATTTCTGTACCGCTCGCATTACACATTCTTTCTTGTAATCTGTTGTCTTGTTGACGTAGTGGTACGCGCGCTATACAATCGAACGCAGACGAGGTCCATAAACTACAAGATCTTTCACCCTGATCCTGAAACTGATCGCGCTGTCTCAGGAAAGCACACGTGAGAGGTGACTTTTTTTTTCACGTGACCTTTCCAAAATGGAGGCTGACAAAAAAGAGCCGCTTGCCATTCTAGTTGCTTGTGTGCTCATTTATGCCAAAAAATGGAAGAAGAGGACAAAACACGAAATGTATATAATATAATCATAATATAAGCCATGTTGTTTTACAGTTATTTTGCGCATCCTCCCCCAGGTGTCCTCTTGTGCTCTCATTGGCTATTGCTCATTGCCTTTCTGACTTGTCAGTAATTGCTCACGCTACAACATTGTGTGCGCGGATAATTTCAAACACGCTTGAACACGTTGGGGCGTCTGGGACCGCGCATACTTAACGAGCGTCGAGCGCGAGCACCGATTAGTGTGGGGTTTTTGTCACAGATCTCAAAAATTTGTCTGGGACAGGAAAATCGGGGCTAAAGTTGTGTAGTGTGCACTCGCCATAAGCTGTGTCTTAAGATAAGCGGAACATGTGGTTTAACCACCTGCAAGTTCCCTTTTGAACGGTCTAGTTTTCTACTCTCTCAAGTCAGGAGTGTTTTTTCATATATGCAGGGTACTAACTAATAAAAAGCTTCTGTTTGCCTCCTCCCCAAGAGATATTTTGCACTCCTGAGTGTAGAGATCTCTCCATGCTGCATGTAATAAAGAAAATAGCTGTAAATAGAGAGTGGTAATTTCCCACAACAGTTTATGTGAAAACAGGTTTTTTTATCACATATTTCAAATTAAGCCATTCGTGAATACTTGATTCTTCATTATACTGAGACATTTTTAGAAGCAATTTATAGGTTCTGTGGTACACACTGGAAGTACCTTACTGTAATTATCTGACATTTTAAGTGATATTAACATGTTAATGTGCTCCTAGTTGCTTCCCTGCAATGGCCATGTGTAGCATCCACACAATTGCTGCAGTTGTTGGCTTTATTTTTGCCTTATTCTGCAGGGTATGTTGTTAATGTTCAATAATAAACACTGCTCTTGGTATTAGTACTGTAAGGGGTAGTATAAGGGTAGTATAAGAGTGACGTGCAGGCTCCCATAACATCGCTGGAACAATGGGTTTTGTTGATCAAGCCTTTAGAAGCATCAGAGTGCTTCATATTTTCTGAACAGAGGTGGCAGAAAAAGTGCTTGGAATTCCCATTTAGGAGCCATTTACTGTGCAGTGTTGGAAACCGCCATTTTTCCACCATCAATTCCACACACTATATCTCACATCAAAGGTAAATTAATAGAGTTGAAAAGTCTAATTTGATTGATTCAAAAGCATACAGTTCATTTTAAATGTAATCACATGCTTTCATATACTATATGTCACAGCACCTGAGTGTAATATAACAATTCACTGTAATTATTTTAATAACCTATAATCCCCCATTGCTAATGAGTAATGCTATATTTCATACTCGGCATTTGTGCAAATGGTGTGATTTTTATTCATGGTATGAACAAAGAGCTATGGTCGAGGATACCAGAGCAAGAATCAAAAGGACCAGAAATTGCCACACTTTTTTCTCCTTAAAGTGAATGTCTTTTGTGCAAATTAAGGTGCATTGTGGGAACATTGGCAGACTGATTTGTGTCAGACTCCTCCACCTATCACAAAAGAACAACTCTAATGATGATTGCGCACTTCCGAGTTTTGCACTTGAATACACTGTGCGATTCGCAGTATTTACATTTCTTAAATCTGTAAAGACGACTTTTCATGTTCATTGTTAGAGAAATGTGACAGCTTCCACAAGAGTGACATCCTTGGCCCATCGGTGCAGGCCCACGCGATTAACAACCGTTAATAAACCATCCTCCTTTGTACCAAGCAATAGCAACTAATGTATCTGCTTTGCTCCAAGTCTACCACCACTTTTTTTTGGTGCTTGTTCATAACCTACGCAGGTTCTTAATCCCGATAATATCTAAGAAGACGTGTGTCAGAACCCAGTCCTGGAGGACTTTAGTTTGACATACCTGCCTTGGAAAGAGGAACATATACATTACAGTTCCTGCTGGCTGCCTGAACTGCATTTTAACCACTCCATAGCCATGAGAAACAAACCACCATCACAAATTAATCCAAGAGAGAATTCAAAACTGCGCTTCGAAATTCCATTAAAAATATCGATTCAACTGTGACCAGCCATTTTTAATATATCTGCCGTGACTTGCAGCATTGCCTTGTCCTAGAATCCATGCACATGTCTTTAATTCACATAATAATAGAAAAAATGTGCAATTAAACTGTACTGTCCACAAAGTGTGCTTCACTGTTAAGTCCCTAGGTCAATACACTTGTGCTTTCCGACTTGCAAATTTGAAGCAGATTCAAACCAGGATATACAATTCTCTTCAATGATGAAGCCAGTTTTTTAAACGTCCTGTTTCCCATACCACTTTAAGACATGAGGTGCCTTGGAGTTTTCTGGTACCTGCTAAACAAATTTTGATGAATGAGATGGAAAATATTCGCTTATCTGTTCACCTTATCAAGGCTCCCCTCGTATTCCCTCGAAATTACGGTTTTCATTGACGCACTCCACATCAAAGCAAGGCACAGAAATCCAGAAACAAGGATCCAGGCTCCAGTCGTGGGAAAGCATGATCGGAATGTTCTAGACCTCCCGACGCGTTCAGTCGCAAGTGATAAAAATGAATGAATCTCAGTTCTGTGCATTCCTCTCGCTTCTGTTAAAACACTATTGATATTGAAAGAGCAATACGGTCTTTATCACTTCTTTACCACAGACACTTGGGGTTGACACTTGTCTTGTAACTTGAGCAAGGCCAATTCCTTGGAAAAGAAATGGATAATACTACAGTCCTGCTCATCCTTACATTGTTTTTTTAACATTTTTTTTTTTTTTTAAGAGAGAAGGACATAAAAAAACACCAGCCAGTTTAAAGCTGACAGACAACTTGGCAGCAGCCTGCTGCCCCGAACACATTCAATAACCTCAATGGAAGCAATTCCAGCAGTTGTCTCTCACAGAGAATCCAATAGAACACATACAGATGCATTGTCTGCCATCGGTTTACAATGCATTTGGGTTGTACCCTATAAATCACATTGTTACGAGGCTGTCCTCCTGCAGTATCCCCTGTACTGAGCTTCACATGCACAAACGTGCCGCCTTTTTAACACAGCATTGTGTTTTATTCTCTTTTTTTGTCGTACCTGCACTGGCATGGGGAGAATAATCAGAGTAATAGCCTGAACACATGGAGCATTGCCAACTCTTCCGAGGCTCAACGCATTCCAGAAACATTTAAATAACATCTGCTAACATTGTTTGAGGGTACAGAGCATGAAGAGGATTTTTTTTTTTCCAACCAGGCTTGGTGCATTTTTCAATTTTATGGACAAAGTACCCCAACCACCCATGTGTTTTCCTTTGATATGCTCCATGAAGTGTTGAACATGAATACGTCTTTCATATTATGCCATGCGGATGGTTAAAAGGCCGATTGTGGTGCTACAAAAAAAACTATTAGCACCTTTGAAGTGTGCAAGTTTTCAATTTCAGCTCATAATTGCAATGAGAATGCAATTATCATGCAATATTTCCATACGTAGGGTACAGAGGCAGTTAAAATTCTGGCATGCAAGCACAATATATGTAGAATTTAAATATAGAAACAATTTATGCTTAGAGGAATCATGAAAGAAAATGTATGCCCTCGCTGCCTTTCCACCTACTAATGAACAAAACTTCAATACAAATATGCAAGTTTTGAAAAAAAAAAAAAACTCTCACAGAACTTTCTCACTTACACACTTACACTAATTAAAAACAAAAACACCATTGTTCCTCTCATAGATACATGCATTATCATGCAGATAAAGATTTATGCTAGCAGACTGCTATAGCAGCTCACACTGCTGAGTGCTACAAGGACCTGTGATGTAGGCTAGGCTACGTGCTCGGCCTATGTCATCACAAATGTGTGTCCTTGTCGTTGGCAGCAAAGGGATTTCACTGTAGGTTAGCATGCAAATGTAGATGTGTTGCGGATCAAAGCGCGCACACACACACGCACACACACACACACACACACACACACACACACACACACACACACGCACACACACACACACACACACACACACACACACACACACACACACACACGCACACACACACACACACACACACACACATCAGTCACGTTACTTGGTTCAGCTAATGGTGTCAGCAATGACAAACTGGCTACATGATACAGCAGTGGAGTGGAGTAACAGGTTCACTACTGGGAATGCTCTTGTTATGCTCTCCCAGGCACGGGATCATGCAGCCGATTAATTGGCCAATTGTACAGCCTAGTTTATGGAAATTTTTACCAGGACACCAGGGTTAACACAGCCACTCTTTGAAATGTCCATGGGATTTTTAATGACCAGCCAAAGCAGTTTAATGTCTCATCTGAAGGATTGCTCCGTCCGCATCATAATAAATTAGATTTTGTTTGTATAACGCTACATACTGAGACAAACCTTCATAAAAACATTTTTTCCAGGAAATGAGGCTCCAAAAAAAAAAAAAATCCCTAGTGGGAGAGGGGGAAAAAAGGTCAAACAGTGGCAAGAAAAAGCTCCAGTGGGAAGAAATTTCAGGATTTGTAGAGGTGTAAGCCAATCCTCTGCTGGCTGTGTTTCTGCCCCCCCCTTACAAATCACCGTGCTGGGGCACTGGTTTTATTTTGGACCAGAGGGAAGAGTGCCCCCTACTGGCCCACCAACTTCCAGCAACTCTACAATTTCCCCAGATTTCCCATCCTTGTATTATAGTACAAAAAAGCTTAGTTTCACCAGTTTGACACGGAAAGACTACAGGGTAGTATAGCTGCTGGCTAAGAGTGAAGAGAACAGGAATGAAATGAATATACACATAAAGGATTAAAAATCTAAATGAATTAATATTTTAGCACTTAAACGCTTTGACTGGAGTTGGCTGCTTAATTTATGCCATCTCTAATTAAACAAGGCAATCTAATGTGATTCTGTTGGATGTTAAAAACACTCATCGCCGAACAATTTCCAGGGATTTGTATTTTAAATATGGAAAAAGAATGTAACGTGAGGAGATTTCAGGAGCCTAGTATCTTCAATAAAAAACCTGATATTCCTGTGACTGATATAAGCAGATTTGCATGATATAGGCTTAATATTACCTTTTTTGTATGCTAATACATAAGCTGGCTTTCCTACACACTGCACACACAAGCTCAAGGTTTCTAGGACAACCACAACAGCACTGTTGACACAAAGAGGCATAGCATTTTGTTTTTTTTCTATTTTACTAGACCTCTGCCATCATCCTCTGGCTCTTCAGAATTACTGTGCATTTTAACAGGATTTATGGGACCACACTTCCTGGTTTTTGTGGGGAATGAATGAACAGGACTATCACAAGGACAAACACCAAGGGCGCTCCACTCTCTGGTTCCTCTCTGAATGCACCCGGCATTGCACTCTCAATAGCACATTCAGCTAGGTGCATGTTCATTGGGGAATATGAGGCAAAGTTCCTCACCCAAAGAACCCCCCCTCCCCCTCCCTTCCTGAGATATAAATCTACAACCATCAGTTTCAGTGCTATTGAAGGTGTAATACGTGTTGCCCCAGTCATTCTCTGTACAGTCAGCACAGAGCAGCATTCCCTAGCTAAAGCTCTTCTCCCAACAGTAACAAATCCCATAAAATGTGGTTGAACTGGCATCCGACCCAGATGGTACCAGCGCTGGTAGTGCTAGCTATGGTTGGAGGGTGTGTGTGTGTTGGGGGGGATGCGGGATTTCAGCTGGCGGGATGACTGCATTTCATTAAGTGGAAACACTTGAAGTGGTTACACATGAAGCATCCTCCTCTAACGCGATGTTTGTGAGAACTTAACTGCACAGGTGGAAAACTCAGGTTCACACAGTAAAAGTCGTCCCCAGTATTTTGTTCCAATCACCTGGATTTCCTAATTAGCCCAATTCCTCTGCCAGGAAGTAGAACTAATTTGTGAAACTAGTTGGCTAGTTTCATGGGTGGAAGAAACACATGGCTGGACTTAACTTCTTTCTGACCCCTGGGGCCCTATCTTGGCGGTTGGTCTAAGTGCATGGCGCTAAGTCCATTTAGGGCGTGTCCAAGTCCACTTTTGCTATTTTAGCGGCGTGTTTTTTGGGCGCTAAGCACGGCGCAAGGTGCAACTGGGCTGAACCTAGTCTTCATTAATTATAGGTGTGTCTTGGGCGTGACATGCAATAAACCAATCAAAATGTCATATCCCATTCCCTTTAAAAGCCTGCTTTTCCACCTTGGCGGATTGCTTATGATGGCGAAACAGACATGCTCGTGCATGTTTAGTGCGATCAAGGAATAGGCTATATGGATCAATAGTAGCCTATGAGCCTACGTATATTATTCGGGCTAACCATTATGAGTTCCCGATAATTCCTGACAGTGCTGTTTACAAAATATATGCGGTTAAATTTTGTTAAAAGCACCTGCAACAGCTGAGAATAAGCGACCAATTGCTTCCGTCTCACCTTAGAAAACCATTAGCCTGCTTGTTTAACGAATTTCGTTTGATTATGCAATGAACTCATGTTCAAGCTTCATCCGAAGTTCATTAGGCTACCTGCATTCTAATTTGATTAATAACATAAATAACGTTATTTTTCCTTAATGATGACACTAAATACAATAAATATGTCAGGTTGGCAACCCATAGGTTCAGCATATTTTCCCTTGTTTTATAATGTCCTGCTTATGGAAATGTGATCAACCTGTTTTACTGGTAGCGTAATACGATCCACTTTCCCAGGAAGACCGTGAAAAGTGTGATTTACAGCAGAGTACCTGCTCCTGTACAGCGCACATGCAGATAATGGAATTAAAATTAATTGTAAATTAATTGTGTAACGTGCTGCAAATTTTGTTTCTAATTAAAGGCTTAGTTCTCTTTAAAATCTTTTGTTCAGTTATGGAATAACAGGTGAAATCAGCGGGGTTTTAATAAGCTGAGGGTATGGAAACCTTGTCACTGTAATTAAAAAAATATGAAGGACGAAGAATAGCTAAGGTTACAATTCAGTTAACATGATGACATTTATCTCCGTTTTTTAACCATAGGCTATCGAAAAAAACCTTATGCACAGCGAATCCGCTATAGCCTAGGCTATTTGAAAAACAATAAAAGCAATATTCACTGGACAAGGTTTTTAACTTTTTTCAGTCACAAACCATTCTATTTACTTACAGGCTGTATTCCTAGATAAACAGAGCTGTATTGTAATGACGTCTGAAGCGCATTTTCAGAACTCAAATGTCCGTCTATTGCAGTGCGCGAGTTTTCCATTGAATGACAATTCACGCATTAGGTGTAAATGACAATTCACGCATTAGGCATGATATAGGTGTTATCAGCTCCTTTTTAATGGATAGCCATTGATGGAGTGGGCTGAGAGCAATGTAATGTGGCATCGTTTCCCTTCGCTGAGGGAAAGGTATGTGGACCTATGGAACCTTTTATTATTATGCATTTTTGATATAGCCTACACAATAATAATATTTCACATTGTGATCTAGATATTTTAGTCATGCTTGTGCACGCCCCTGTGTGTATCAGACAGGAGGCTACGTGCATTGTGCACAGGCCTATGTAGACGCACTTATATGCGCTGTTAAAATAACATGTAAACAACTGCGACATGACTTTAGACCAGGTTTGTGGTGGTTCTAGCGCAAGCGCTTTCTGCTGGCTCAAGATAGCAATACGCCAAAAATAATCCTGGCCACTCCATCTTAAGACCAACACGCCCAGTTCACTTGTAATGGGCGCAAGAATACATGCTAGTTAAAGGACGTAAACGCTAGGCGTTATTATGAACCTAGCGCCGGGTGTAAGATAGCAAAGACACTTGCGTTTGGGTTAGCGCCGCTTTGCGCCGGGTGTAAGATAGGGCCCCTGACTTTGCACCTCTGCTGAACTGACAGATTTCTGAGTGAAACGGCGCAATGCCTTTCCATCAGGCATTAAAAACAGAATTACATACTTGCCCCCATTCATCCAAATTCAGGAGGCTGTAGACAGGAGCATGAATACGTATAAAATTTGGAATTCCAAAATAGGAAAAAATATGGGTATTTTTTAATGTGGCTGAAATTCAACAATGTTATAGGAACATGGATTTGTCGGATTTTAAAACTTAAACCAAGCACAAATTGCCCAACATGTAACTGTGATCGGACACAGCTGTGTGGGATCAGGTACATTGTTATTTGCATTTATAGAACCGTCTGTTAGCTCTGGAGTACAATGGATTTATTGAGTAATAAGGGTCTTATCCAATTGATGTGTCAATGTACGGACTACACATAACAGACACATATTTCAGGACAACAACCTAACCTATTTCAGACCACATTCTTAAATGCACTAATATTAAAATCAATTCATACTCAACCTACAAGCAGGACAATGCTAAGACTGAATCACTGGGCTACTCACATTGCTAAGAGCTAGATAAGCAGCAATACTTTATTTAAGTTACCTTTTACGTTTGCTTTGATAATTTATCACCATGTATACCGATACATGATCCTTTGTTTCCACAGGTCGTTGAAGGTCAGAGCCTCAGTTCATAGTGGTGAGCCGAGTGCCTGCACTCGACGCTACTTTATGCAGACTCTGTTTTTACTGCTTCTCGGCAGAGGCCCCAGTCCATTCCCGGCGAAATGATAAGAAATGATTTATTTGGATGCATAAGTTACCTACACGTTTCAAATAGCGGCGCCAAAGATAAGATAGCCCGGCCCACGTTGGTTAAGGGCCAGCAGCGCACCCCTAATTTATCACTGTCTCGCGTCTGAAGCTGTTGGGCGGGGGGAAGAACAAAGAAAAGTGTGTTTTCTTGCAAAAAGATTTCCTAAAATGTACTTGAATTAGCCCAGGCTTTCAGATACCGCAGCTGATATTACAGACAGAGAACCTGGAGTGACTGGAGGGGCCATAGACTTTGTACCTGACAACCATCTGAGGACTGGAACCCATGCAGGAATCCGACACCTCACTTCTGGTCCCATTTAATCTGTTCCCATTAAAGTCCAGAGCTCACATGTGCCTTGTAATAAAATTCGGATGAAAATTGACAGCGCCATCCTTGACTATATAGATCAATGATGTGCGACCCGTTTGCGCTCCACTTTGATTTGGAAAACATGATTCTTTCCTTTTGAAATTTAAATATCCAGCCAGGGATGATCACAGTAGTTCAGTGGGACGTGGGGCTTTTAGGTGTGTGGCGGTGGTGTTTCAGGTAGCAAAAAGGGCCATTCTGAAATTATTTCAAACTACACTGGGTAGCCATAAGGAGACAGATAGCAGAGGGATGGGTGGGTAAGGAAGAAACAAGTCGCTAAGGTAAGACCACAAGTTCAAAAACAATAGTTTTATTCGGAGGGATTTTGTCATTAATCAAAGTTTTCTTATATTTTTGTAAGCGTATAGTAATACTCCAGATGGCAGATGAAATGAAAGAAAAATTAGAAATTTTTTTATATTTCACAGGATGATTATATCACAAGATTTGGTAAACATCAGCCAATTTAAAGAACATGTAATTGACTACAGAGTCATATCACGAAGCACTGATTAGTACTGAACACTTTCAGTAATCTATTTTAACTTAAATTGGATTTGCTCATTACTTACTTTAAATAAGAAGTATTGTCATTAGTGTCATTATTTTTTAAGAAATACACAAGATGTAATTTAAGCATGTCTGAAACTAGAGGGTTTAAAAAAAAGAATTAAGAAAACAAACTTTGTTGAAGGCACTGAACTGAACTATTTCTTTCTTTTCTGTGCTGTCCCTGTGATTTAAAAAAAAAAATCCTTAAGAAAAACTTAAATAATAAAATAAAATAAAATTTAAGACTGAGCTCGAGAGCCCGAGACATTTTCTGCTCCCATCAAACAAGCATGAGTTGACTGACTTTCTCAAAATAATGTTTCATTGAAATTGAGTCATCTTCCACCAGGCAGTCTCCAGAATATTTCAGTCCTGTGCCCCGGTAGGAGCATCCTAGAGCTTTCACAAATAACCTAGCAACACAAATAACCTAGCAACATCCTGGAGAACTTGCTGCTCCAACTCTCCGAGCTGATCTGAGTTTTGAGATGATAAAGACATATCTGCTTCAGGCTGATAGGGAAATATGATATTCCGTGAGGTTTTCTCAGATAAACAATGAAAATATTTTTAGATGATTGATGAACGGTGAGCAGATGTTCACAAACTGCACTCTGCATTTGTAGATGAAACAAAGAGCCGTATTTATCCCAAACCACAAGGAAATGCAAACATGTTGATAAACCGCTGCAAGCCTGACACTGTGCAGTTTATCAGGAAAGTAGTTTCCTAGACATTATTTCGCTGGCAGTTTGTTCTTTCGAACCCGAGGAAAGACCAAACTGTGTGATTATTCCTATTAGGCATTACACACTTTAGAAAATGTCACCCTTATCATTCACTTCTACTTTTATTTGCTTTAGGAAGAGAAGTTATACACATAAACCACATGCATAGCAGGTTACTCTAATAAAACACCTTCATATAGACATTAAGCTCATATGAAGCGTTCAGATGCAAAATCAGATCCAATCCATTCTTGTCATTTTCAGTAAATCAAGATTTTTTTTATTGTGCTTTCTTGGTATAACTTATAAATTCCAAAAAGGGTGACTCTAAATTGATGTAAGCAAAATAACAGAAAGCCATATTTCTACATTTAAAAATAAATATATACTTTGATATTTTTCTGTTTGTTTTGTGTCAAAAGCAGATAGGATAAATCATCAATATGATGACAATCTAACTATCCTATGAAACTGGATTGTGAGCTGAATAACTGCACTGAGTAGGAGTGAACCCTCCCAAATATGGAACATGGACTAAGGCAAAAAAAAAGCTGTTCCGGGTTTTACTCAGTGCAGTTATCAACCGGCTCCTGTTTCTTAATATGCCCCCGCCCCCACCCCGGCGATGAGAGCAGCACAAGCTCCGCAATACCGTCAAAATCGTTTTTGCATATGAATTCTTCATATATTCCAAATATATATGAAATCAATATATGTGCATAATAAAACAGCTGCAGTATGATCAGGCTTTGCTGTTGTATCTTATGTGTTGTACTAAAAAAAGGAAATGAAAGACATTTTTAAACGCAGTGCCACGGGCATGAAAACAGAGAACACATTGAATATGTCATCAACGCGATCGCAGTGGCAAAGCCACACCCTGAAAAACGAAATCTTATTGAAGGAGCACGAGCACCATGACGTGCAATGTGCCCTGACTTTAAAACCTTGTCTTGTGCAGAATTTACCGCTGTCTGTCTGCCGAGTAATAAAGCAGCGATTTGTGGAGATACGTGGGCATATTGGTGTTTTCTGCGGCGCAATTAAATTCTCAGGAAATTTGAATTGATGGCTTTTGTTGATGAAAAATTACCCACGGCACATTATCTGGCCAGTAATCTAAGTGAATTTATTTGGCAGCTGACAGGACGTGTGGGTTATGAGCAGGGAGATGTGAGGGGTGCCTATTTGTACAGCAAAAGCCCGGAATTGTATGTGCTCGAGACTTTGTACTTTTACATGTGCACTTTCTTTGTGTTTGTACAAGCATACACAGAGACAGACCAAAATAGGGTAATTATATTCTGGAGCAGCCAGGTAGTTCTTGTAGCAGTGAGCCAGAAAGGAAATACATCACACAGTCCCCCAGTATGAATTACTGTTGCATTGAGAGAAAATGTATTTATTATTTTGGCAGACATTTTTTTTACAGACATGAAGAGCCACTTTGATTTCCTGCCACTGTCCTATGCTGTATGTATGTGTTTGTATTTGTTTGTGTATGTTTGCATGTATGTCAGTGTATTTCTGTGTGTATTCATCTCTCTCTCTCTCTCTCTCTCTTTCTCTCTCGGGCTCATAAAATCATATAAATAACGTACCATATTTCAGGAAAGGACATAACAAACTACACTTAACATTTACCAAGCTAAAGTCAATCAGTATTTAGCCACAGGAACAAATTTTGCTTTGTTCCTGACTGGAAGATGATGTCACGTTCTTTATGCAATAACACACGATAAGCGACCACACTCACTGCAGAAGGGATAGTTTAATGGCCTGAGCTCACGGCACTGGAAAAACCAACAACTATACTATATAAATATATTTGCGGGTTCCCCAACACAATTTGCCAGTCAGTATGAACAATGCCAGAGGAGCTAATTAAGTCCTCGTTGGTTCAGTGTTTGTGTTCTTTTTGTGAAAGGAGCACAATCCGGCAAGTGCTTGATACCACTGAACAAAGATCATTAGCCGGATGATTATTTCTTATGTACCTCAGGCTTAAGTAAGTCTGGTATGAGGCCTAGGGAGGTTTGCAGTACAATTTCATTAAGATCTTATCTGGGATTAATCCCCTCTGTCACTGGTGGGTGGGTGCGGGAGACCCTACCGGGCTTATGCAAATCATCCTGCTGATGCAGACAGGGCAATATTTCAGGGCTGACAAACTAAGCTTTTGAAGAGATGAAAATCATGTGTGATTGTGTGAATTAAAAAAAATGCTTCCAACTGAAAATAAACCACTCCTTTACTGTTTGCGTCATGTCTTGCATACCTTCCCTCTTCTAGCACCCCTCATCCCCCTCACAAAAATAATTAAAAAAGTATCTGATCAGCGTTGATTATGAAGGGAAAGCATTCCTCTGTAGATGACTCGGATTGCTTCATTCTAATAATATCCTCTGTAAGTTCACCGCTAAGTAAACACCTGGGGAAACCAGTCTAGCTCTCCCAATGTCAAGAGCGGTGCAGAAGGATCTTGGCTAGGGTAGTAGCACGCTACGCTAACTCCACGGGGAAGCGTACATTATCTGACAATAATGAATATCCCTGCTTATCTGGGTGCACGGGGACTGTCGAGGAAGGCGGCTCTGAGTCCACACGGTAGCGATACAAATGCTGAAAGGTGTCAAGCTGACACTTTGAGGGATTCTGGGAAAAGGAACTCCTGCAATCCTTACACAGGAATTCCAACTCTTGGAAAAGGTTCAGATTAAGGCTTTGCACATCGAGCAAGTGTATCTGTTTCCATTCTAAATGGTTCAGTTTTGGTCCTAATATTAAATATTCAATAATGAAAAATAAAATAAAGTACAGTACAGTATAATAAATATTACAATCTCATTTCAATGTGAATTAGTTTCAGGGTTAATAAATGGCTCCACTGCATGAAAGATGCATTTAGACTGTCTCAGAATATTAGATAGACCAAATACATTTGCAAACGAACCACATTCGTTGTGGAAATAATTTAACATACCACCAATATGGAATCAACCTCATCTGAAAGATACAATCTTGTTAAATGTAAATGTGGTGCTACCCTAGAGTAAAACCTGTTGTATTTCAGTTTACTTATTAAACTTTAGGGCTAGGTGGACCCAAAGTAACATGGTCTCTGTTTGAAGAACCACCCAAGGTTTTCCCTTATTTTGTTCCCTTATCATCCCATTCATGTGGTTTCATTTAAACTATTACAGCTTAATCTTGTGTCAAGGACAATTGAAGACTAAATTGAAAAAAAGAAATCAAAGGATCAAGTTTTCTTTAATTTTGCCACCAAGTTGACAGAGAAGTTCACTGGAACACACAAGCTGATGCTGGGAATCATATTGTGTATTTATATTGTATAATACAACCTTATGGGGCCATTATGACTCCCAGAACTCCTTTGCAATGGAAGTGGAGAAGACTAAATCTCTGACTATCCACATGGAACATTTTCAAGACCTTTGAAGTCATTTATGATATGCAGTTGCATTATTTGCAGTTTTTCCTGTTGGGATTCTTATGAACGTAATTAAGTGAGAAAACTGGACCGCCTAAAAAGCAAAAATGTTTTTTGTTTTTTTTTGTTTTTTCCTTTCCTTTTCGTAATTAAATTGTCACGGGGTGAAAACCCTTTCCTTTGTTTCAGCACCCTTTAAATGAAGCCTGATTATCACTTCTGTTTTCTGCTAATTGTCTAGGCCAATTGGATAATTGGTAAAATGGGTAATTGACTTTGGGCGGCTGTGTGTGTGTGTGTGTGTGGGGGGGGTGGGGGGGGGGGGGGGGGGGGGTTTAGAGGAGGTTTCACAGACTGAAAACACAGAGAAGATGAGAACATCTATTTAATATATTTCTGAGGGCAGATGGAGGCATGGATTATACACTGCCTGGCCAAAAAAAAAGTTGCACACTCTAATATTTTGTTGCACCACCTTTAGCTTCGATTACGGCACACATTCGTCATGGCATTGTTTCAACAACCTTATGCAACGTCACAACATTTATTTCCGTCCAGAATTGCATACATTTTTGCCCAAGATCTTGTATTGATGACGGGAGAGTCGAACCACTCAGTAAAGTCTTCTCCAGCACATCCCAAAGACTTTCAATGGGGTTAAGATCAGGACTCTGGTGGCCAATTCATGTGTGAAAATGATTCCTCATGCTCCCTGAACCACTCTTTCACAATTTGAGCCCGATGAATCTTGGCATTCTCGTCCTGGAATATGCCCTTTAATGGGATAACCTGGTCATTCAGTACATTCAGGTACTCAGCTGACTTAATTTTATTGCTGCATAACGTTGCTGAGCCTAGACCTGACCAATTGAAGCAACCCCAGATCATAGCACTGCCTCCAGAGGCTTGTACAGTGGGCACTATGCATGACGGGTGCAACGGCGACTTTTTTTTTGGCCAGGCAGTGTATATATACTGATTGTGCTATGACCTGCCTAAGACTATTGGGGCAGTTCTGATTAGCCAGGCACAGGTAGTGAATGAAAAAAAGAAAACATCAAGGTAAGGTCATTTAACAGGAGTGGGGTCACCACAGTATGGTCTGTATGTAGCATAGCATTGAGCCTAGAAGCATTCAGCGTCCTGAGGAGGAAAGGAACACCACACTCCCAATGAGAAAGTCAATCAACTCTCATTCCAGTTAAGCACAGCGATGCACCATATGCCATGCCACCAGGCATCGTTCTAGAATTTTCCATAAATGCTTGATTGGGTTCACGTCTGGAGAATGACATAAAATGTGGATGACAAGTCACATTCAGTTTATAACCTGTGGGTTACAGTGCCATGCTCCTCAAATCATTGGGTGATCGCTCATGCTTTGTGGATAGAGGTCTTGCTACCTTAGAAGACTCCACAGGGATAAGACAACCATTCAATATCATTACATAACAATGGCCATTAAAGTACAAGAGATACAAATACATCCAAACCATCCACAGAAGACATCTCAAACTATTACAGAACCCAGAACCACCAGACCCCATATATTCATATGAATGTGACTAGGGTTGATTTTCATTCCCTTCCAACAGTGCAACAGAACCCAGGCATGAAAGAACCCTTGTCTTTAGCTGAAACAGAACTTGTGACAGTCCAGTCATAGGCCTTATTCAATCAGGATTCTTCTAACCATTCTCTCACAATTAATTGCAAGTGCCTTATTCATCACAAACACAGTTTGGCATATTCGTAAATCTTTAAAACGAATCTGTGCTTGGATAAAGAAAAAACATCATCACAATTTATTTTAATCCATAATAGAGGTAAGGACATTGTCATTGAATTTAAGGCATAGTTTCTTTGTGTAGTTAGTCACCACATTTGACATTGGCATGCCGAGGGAACAAAACAATTGATCATGTACTGAAGACATTGTGCCCACATGTTGCTTTAGGTAGATAATGTGTGCCATTTAGTTTGCATAAGGAAACAAGATATCATATTAAAATATGTATAGATATGTAAATTTAATGGGGACAGTACTTTGTAATGAATTAATCCATAAACATAGATCATTCAGACAGAGGGCACCAGCAGGAAATGCAGGTATATTCAACCAAGTGCAAAACCATTTCTCAAAACAGTCATAGATATATTCAGTACCCAGTGCCCTGAATGTAGAAGTGCTCTCTATATACACCCAAACAAACAACTCCCTGAGATCAATTTTTGCGAGCGACTCCTTCATCACTCCTCATGACTCGGGATTAACATTTTAATCAGCAAAAAGTACTTTGATGCATCTCTGTACTCTCAGGTAAAACAGATCTTCCCATACACTATTAAAAAAAAAGAAATCCAAGATGCTTTGACTATGATGGATGGCGTCTCTTAAGCCATTCTGTATATTTCCTCAGTACATGGGACCCAACCCTGGTAAGAGTTGTTTTAATGCATGGGGCCTGTCAGTGTTTAATAGGCATCCGTTTCCTGAGATTCACGGTTACTCATAAAATACTTACACAATGGCTGTAAATTCAGGAGCCTTACAGGCCGTACTGCGGGATTCAATAGTAACGTTTCAGACAAATGGCTAATCTAATTTAGTTTAAAAAAAAGAACAGATTCCAATCATGCCAGAGAGCGTGTAAAAAAAAAAAAATTTAATAAAAACTTCTCTGCCTTTCAATTTGAAATTGAAATCACCTTGCTTGGATTCTGCAGGAGGAAAAATGCTGGAGCATTATCACACGCTCTGCATTTCAGGAGCGTCGACTACACTCCTCCTTCCACCCTCACATACTCTTTATGCGCTCATCATGGAGTTTCACAAGATAGCCTGAAGGCTTTTACCATGGGGGGGGGGGGGGTTCAGCATTTGGCAAAAAATAAACAATTAAATAAAGTTTGCTGAATCAGCCGTTTCCGAACACAGGGCGAGTAAAAGACAACAGGGACGAAGTTCTGGCAGCCATCTTTCTAAACTGCTGCCATTTACGAACTCGTCTCATTGGCTCTTCCTTTTCCCCCGTGGGGAGAGAGAAATAATTCACACCTCCTGAAGCTGCCACTTGCCCACGCTCTGCCCGGGAATCAAGTCCGCCTCATAAATCCAAGCGCAGCTGCCACTGTTGGGTTTTCTCTCAGACTGCCAGTGTGGTAGTTTTTACCGCCCCGGCTGAAGGGGGGGGGGGGCAGCTGAATAACCAGGTAACCCCCCCCCCCCTCCCACCATGGAAAGTTCCTAAGCAGCTAAGAATATTTACTGGCGGTAACAGCGCTTGTCTTACCTGTGTCGCCGTATAAACGTCTGTAGAGTCTGTAATTCTCATTTGGATGCTGTGGTAGGATGCAGGCTAGGGACAGCCCTGCCATGTTACTTTACACAGGATATCCACATAACAACTAAATATTTTCATTGTTGTACTCTGTAGTCTTGTATCCCTGTTAGTCAAGATGTATTGTATGTCGGAAATTGCATCAGTCATATGTGCGTATAATGCGCTTGCTCCACAGCTAGAGCTTTGCATAGAGTAATCCAGGAATGAAATATGTACCCTGAAGATATTGGTTATCTCTGGGGTTGCTGGGATGTTGCTTCCTGCTAAAACGGGGCTGTGTTCCAAAATCCACACGCATATTATATAGGACATTTGGAAGTGCAGAGGTTCATTGCTGATGTACAGAAGTACTGCTCAAAAACTCAAGTATGCGAGAAGGAGCATGCACAGAAATTCCCTGGATGTGTTCTTGCATAATTGGGAGGACACAAAATTGTGGTGTGCATTTCTGGAAATGTTATCTACACTTGTCATTCCCATATTGTTTTATGATTTATGAGAAAATACTTAGTTTTGTTTATTGTGGCCTTTCAAGAGACAACATACAGCCACACATAATTAGTCCCTCCGAAAAAAACCTTTTAAAATGCATTGGAAATATCACCATAGTGGACAAAACCCCCCTCAGAGTCTGTATTTTAACATATTGCAACAACTTTTCCAAAAACACTTCTGTTCCTACATGTGTAGTGAGGTTTGGTCACTTTTATTCAGAATTAATTAAGTTCAACACACAATTAGAATTCTATAACATCAGTAGAGCCCAACTTAGTGAAATAACGTAGACACGACAATGGGTTGGAAAAATTACATATGTTTTATTGGCTACAACTATGTATATGTGAATAATAGAAACAATAATTGATATAACATTCTATGACTTAATCTTAATCAGAGGAAATTACGTGATGGCTATATATAGAAGCTAACAGTCCTACCATTAAAAGGTTAGTTTGTGTTATGGGTTAATGACATGTTAAACTATATTTTGTGGTTAGCTCATTTTATCAGTCTCATACATATAAAGTTTTAACAGTGTAAAACTATAAGGTCAGGGAAACTGGCTATTCCCGACCGAAACGCGCATAGCAAAACAAAATACAAACAAAAGTAAGAACCAGCAGTAAAATTACCTCAACTGGGTATTACAGGTTTTATGCTAGCCTATCAATTGATGTCAGTGCTAAATAAAATGCGTTTCAATACTTAACGGTAACAAAGGGAAGGCCAGTCCCGATTCCGTAAGTGATGTCAGCTCGTCAGCTGGTCCAAGGTCCCGGCAGGTGCGTGGGCTCCTGGAGACTTCTTCTCCGAAGTCGGGTCACGACAGGTTTCCAGTCAGGTCGACGTGGATGTGCACAGGTCTCCACTTGGGTCCAGCCGCAAGGGAGACAGTAGAGGAACAGTTTGAAAAAACGTGTCCTCAAAACAGCTGTTGAGAATAAACCAGCTTGGTTTATTCTGTGGACGGTGGCAGGCCAACTCTGTCTCGTGATCAGGCGAGATGCGGGTTGGGAAACGCAGAAGTCCGTCAGGGTTTCAGTGGTGCGTCTGGTAGGCGTAAGACAGCGTATTTACCATCAGAGCGGTCCAGGTTCAGTGGTGCGTCTGGTACGGGTAAGACTGCGTCTTTCCCATCAGAGCCGTCCGGGTTCAGTGGTGCGTCTGGTAAGGGTAAGACCGCGTCTTTCCCATCAGAGCAAAGTTGGTAAAGTTACATGGGTTTTTATGGTCAAAATTCCTTTGATCCCAATTGGTAGATGGCTTTAGGGCACACATGCAATAGATTGGCTCATTCCCTTGGAACCAACAATGAAACATAGATGGACCAGCTATTTGCAATCACCTCAGGGTGTGTGTGTGTGTGTGTGTGTGTGTGTGTGTGTGTGTGTGTGTGTGTGTGTGTGTGTGTGTTAAATTGGCATCTCCCCTCTCCTTCTCAAAAGGGGGAGTTCCTGCCTAACCCGGTGCCTGATCGATCAAGCAGTCTGTGTTCATCTCAGAGTCACATGAAGAAGGGTACAGACACTCCATTGTGCCTCAGTCTGATCAGGAGTGTTAATTGTGAAGGACTCCGCAGGGGGCCCAGTCACATGATCAGAAAGCCAGAGTCCCAAAATGTCCCTGTGTATCCATTACACATGTAATTACTTAACAGAATGCTAACTCTCCTAATGTTGGGTCAAAACATGACGTGTGTATCATCTGATTTGATGAACTGAACTGCATATATGTGAAGAGAAGGGTGTTTTCAGAAGGATGTTTTACGTATTCTAACATATGATATATAACTGATTAAATGTGGACTTAAATACATTGTGTGTGGGGGGTTGGGTCCAAATAAAAGCATGTCATTCATTTCATAAATGAAAGGGAATTGGGAAGAGGTAGGACTCCCAATAAAACAGTCCTGACGGATAACAGTCCTCCAAAAATTATTAAAAGCCAGGCTAATTATATATATATTATTCTAGTTCCTCAGAGCCTGGGTTTGATGATGAATCATTGCATGCATACACACAGTTTATTCAATTTAAAATATTTGGGGCCTTTGTTGCATCCTGTGGAGAGAAGAAAATATGTCTTTTTTCCCTGTTGAAAGGAGACAGAAGGAAGAAGCTGAAACTTGCATCTTCCCTGGACACCACATTTCATTCCCTGAAGGAAGCTCAGTGAAACATGAACTTACTTCATGCTTATAACACATTCTCCCCCTCCTCCTTCTTATTTTAATCACACCCCAAGGGATATCCCAAAAAGCCATTGTCTTCTGTTTAATTGGGGCAGAATGAAGAAAGATTACTCTCCAAAGCTGTCCAGGACTGAAAAGGAGGGGGAAAAAAGGTTCATTGGAGTAGTGTAGTTTGCTGTTTGCAATTCCTGCAAAGCACTACATGGGCATTCATAAATGGCAGTAACCTTAAATAGGCAAATGTTGTGTGTCACTTAGTAAGTCATGGTAATATTTATTGCATTATATACCTATTTATGTTTATTAACATTTATTACTTTTTTGATTTAATGCTTATGGAGCGTTAAGTTCTGTTTATATATAGCGCCAGCTCTTATGAAGAAGGTGTGTGTGTGTGTGTGTGTGTATGTGTGTAATATACAAACCCCAATTCCAAAAACATTGGGACAGTATGTAAAATGCACATAAAAGCAGAAAGCAGTTATTTGTAAGTTATTTTCCTATTGAACTCTATGGAAAAATAAGTCAGGAGCGACAACCCTTCAAGTGATCCATCCATATCTACTGCATATCTGGCAGCAGAGTGATGGGTTAAGGCTTGTTTGATACCTCAGACCCTTGATGACTTACAGCCATTTAGCCAACCATGGCTAAGCTAAGCTAAGTTAAGCTACAGCTTAATCTAGTCCCACTCCCCAATTCTCAAGAAGATCCATTCAAATGCAGAGAAGTCATAGTATCGCTTGTAAGAGTACCTGAAATTAAGATATCAGGAGTCTTTTGATATCCTTTTATAACCAGTCATGATAGCATCACCTGTTTACCTGTGGAATGTTCCAAACAGGTGTTTTTTGAACTTCCCAGTCTTTTTTTTCCCCCCTGTCCCAACTTTTTTTAAACATGTTGCAGGCATCAAATTCGGAATTAGCATATATTTGGAACGTGTTACAGGCATCAAATTCGGAATTAGCATATATTTACAAAAATCAATAAATTTGATAACGTAAAACATTAAATATCTTTTCTTTGAACTGTTTTCAATTAAATATATGTAAAAGGAATTTACAAATCACTGCTTTCTGCTTTTGTGCTCATTTTACATACTGTCCCAACTTTTTTGGAATTGGGGTTTGTATCTTGTGTCAGAATTGTTGTTGGAATCGGCCACAATAATATTCTGTTACAGAAATGGGACTCGGTTGGTGATGGACATGCTCTTTGCTTTTGGGTGTGAAATGAAATAAATACACATCAGCCTATGGTGTGAGTAACTATCAGACCTCGTCTCCGGATAGTAGAATCGAGCTGAGGAAGGCAAACTAGTGAGCACTGAAGGAACTATGTAAAACATTCTACAGCTCGGGATGCTGGTGATCAATAACAGTGACATTATAAATGGCTTGCTGAATGATACAATTGTTACTGTGTTGAACATGCTTTCATATACATGTACAGTGTGTGTGTGTGTGTGTGTGTGTGTGTGTGTGCGCGCGCTTGTGTGTAGCATCTATTTATGCATTACATGCACTCTGGAACTGTCCAGCCACTACAAAAAAAACCTCTTGGCCTGACGAAATAGGACGGTTATCTAAAATTTAGAATGTGTCTATTTCTTGATGTTTTGAATGTGTCCCAGTTTCTTGTACAAATCGTTTTATGCACATGTGTCTGTTGTGCGCTATTCTCTCCTTCTTCCCCTTTCATTCTTTCATTATGTGAGACATCACATAAAAAAGTAGCCAAGGTCATGTGCAGCACATGGCAATGTTAAAAAAAAATTTTTTTAAAGTCTGCGATCTTTGCTGGAAGGTTGCAGATCATTGCATACTATAGACTGAGGCTGAATGACAAGTTCAACATTTTGGATTACAAAAATATGTCAATGGTATAAAGGAAAAAAGCCCCCTCCCCACCAATTCCCATTTATAAAGCCTTGCTTATCACTAGACTTGGACGGTAGACACAGGCTGAAGATGAAAACAGGTCCAGAAATGCATTCCAACTCTATTTGATAGGCTGCACTGCAGATGTATTTAAGGGCTCAGCCACAGCCGGGGCGAGAGTGGATCTGAGATACAGCAAACAGCTTTGTGGATCTGACCCTAGGACCCCCCTGTTCCGAGATGAGTTGTCATGGCTACGGACGGGAGCGTTCCGTCTTGCTCGGAGCGGGACATTTCGGCACTTCTTGCCGTTGACTGAAGTAGAATCTTTGCATTGACCTGCCTCGTCTCCCTTGCCGTGCCAACCTGCCTCTGGGGATGGGAATTCACAAATACCTGCTGTAAATGAGGCCACTGTGTGTGTGTGAGTGAGTGAGAGAGAAAGAAAGACAACAGCTGAAGAAATGTTGTCTGAGAGGAGCCAAGACATTAAATACTTTATATTAATGCAATTCTGTGACTATGGCCGGGCTCCAGTTTGGACTCCACAACCGTGTCTGTTCTCCACGGACTTCACAGTTCCCCAATGAGTTTTTTAAAAAAGCTCAAGTTTTTAACTTTTCCTTTGTGGAAGTCCCATACCAGCGACCTTTCACCCCTCAGAGCCTTTTGCTCTTTGGCTCTTCAAGTATGAACTCTTCCTTATGTGCGATGACTCCAAAAACACCAATGTCAACTGTAGCATTCTGCAAGGCAGGGGTGTCAAACTCCAGTCCTGGAGGGCCAGTATCTGCAGGTATTTCATCTCAATCAGCAGCCCATTTAGGGCCTTGAGAACAAGGTGTGTGGAGTATTTAGCCAATCAATGGCTTAAATTAATCACTCGTGCTGAAACACATCGAAAACCCTTCAGGACTGGAGTTTGACACGGGTGCTTTAAGGGGTTTGGGATTAGGGTAGGGTAAGAGGTGATTGGGTCAGCAGAGAGCACTGCGGTGGAATTTGCAAGGGAATTAGTATATGATTTGGGTCACAGGATCCGGGACCTCCAAAACCACCGATGCTGAAACCAAAGGTACCGGCCGAAAGACAAAATTGGAGCTCAGATTGCAACTTGTGTGCGGAATCACAATGCGGACCCCTTCGCGCCACCGAAGAAAGGCCTCGGAGAGCGCCGCGCGGAACTGTTCGGCATACGGTGGGCGGAGAATTGACCGATCTTTTATATATTAATTTATTCAAAAGCAGCAATGCCATAGCTGCAGGCAGAGGGCAGCATGTGACAGAGCCTCTGCGGCCTCTGAGAGGCCGTGACGAATGATGTTGCTTCAACGCAAACACAAAGCAAAGCGGCGCTAGCCCATCGATCGCCGCCTCGCGCCACAACACCACTCCGCGACTGTTACAAATTATATGATGGGAGATGGATACTTCCTCTACACACACTGTATCAGTGATGAATTGTTGCAAAGTATGATTTTTTTTCTTTGCATTTTTAACTTTGTCACATTTTAAACCCCCCCCCACACACACACACACACGCGTCCCAACACCTGTGATTAATGTACAAATGTACTGACCGTCAGCTCGATGGGGTAAATTCAGTACTACAAGGCCATGTGGGGGGGTATTCCACAAAGCAGGATCACTGAGTTAAATGGATAACTGCACTGAGTAAAACCGAGAACTCTCCCACATCTGGAACATGGACTGAAGTAAAAAAAGCTGCTCCGGATTTTATTCAGTGCAGTTATCCAGCTAACTCAGTAATCCTGCTTGTGGATTACCCCCCTGGTTTTGTTATGGAATGAGTATGACTTCAAGCACAGCTCTTTATTTTGGTTCTGTTTTGAATTCATGCAGAAACCTGAGGCCTACGCCCATACTGATATAAAGCTTCAGAGTTGGAGTGCTGATCTAGGATTAGAATAGCCCAGTCGACATTCTCATCATATCCATTATGAGGTAAAAGGGGAAACTGATCCTAGATCAGTACTTTGAAACTATAAATACTGCATTGACTGTAGCTTCAAAATATTGTCAGTGTTGTGCATACATCTCATATCTCCAAACTGGAATTTTCAGGAACGGCAACAAAAAAAAAAGAAAAATGCTTCTATTTTCCAGTTACCAAGGGGTTTTGTTTTGTTTCATTTGGGGTTTTGAAACAGAAGTTTAAACCCATACATCTTCAGCCCTCTGGCCAAACAATGAAAAGAACATTTTAAAAACTAAAGGGCTTGCAATTGTTCTTATCCAGAGAAACAGGAGCATTCGCTGCTCTGTGCGAGCATTATTCACATGCTGTTTTGATGTAAAGAGCAAGGAAGACATCAAATACACAAGCAAAGGTGAATAACTAAGAAAATAATCAGCATGAAATGTTCTGTTTTAAAGGTCATTTTTAAATGTCGGAAAACAAAAATCAGATTGTGTTTCGTATGTTTATTTTTTAAGAACCCACCACTGTGTGCTCAGTATTTCCAATTAAGCCCCATCACTGTGGTTATTTTAAACTTATGCTTTTAATAATCAGCCTCAGTGCTGTGAATGAAATACAAGTATAAGTAATTTTTTTCTCCACATACAGCATTTGGCAAGTTAAGATTTGTGATGTTTGAAGATACAAATCAACACCTGTGATTTGTATTCATGTGTCAAAGGACACATTTTTATTGAATTCAGGCATTGGGGTAATACACACTAAATCACATATTTTGAGTTATAAAAGCCGAGTATCGGGCCACATAGGGTAGCAAGGGTTCAATTGGCTACCAAATTGGGAGAAAAAGGGGAAAAATAAATAAAGCAGAGTATCTTGTCTCCATTTCATAAATCACATACTATATATCCTATTGTTAAAAAAATAAAATAAATGTAATTAAGCCGTGCCACCCCATTTTGTGCCAAAAAAGGGGCATTCGCTGCAACCCAAAGTGAAAAGCTTTGTTTGAGCCACGGCCCTATCCCTGATGTGAGAAAAAGGCAAAAACCTTTTTTTTCCCCACGTAAGCAAGTCAACGCCCCATCTCCCCATGATTGATGGGCATTAAAACTGCGCAAATTAACGTTAGCCTTTTCATTTCAAACAGTTTTCCCCCCTTGCTGGCTCCGCCTACATGCCCATGACGCTTAACAATGGATCTACCGCCCCTCCCAAGTAACTCCTCCGTCCTCCTCCCTCCCAACTATGCTCTCTCACTCAAGCCCAATTTGCACCTTTTGAAATTGTGAAGTCGTCGGAGACAAGACAAAAGCCGGCATTTATTATCCCTTTAAAGAGATACTGCAGAGGCTTTTCTAAGGCCTTTTTAACCGCTTCAATTTGAAATGGAACTCGTGAGTAGGTGTGGTCATATGACGATGGTGCCACGTAGTCATATTATGAATATTCATACAGTCAAGGAGTGAAAGGGTGTGTCTTGGTGAACTGACTCAGGCCCCCACTGAACTCAGCCCCCTTCTGCTCTCTCCTCACCTAAACAAACAACAAAATGGCAAGCGAAAAGAGTGACAGCAGTACTGCAGGGAGTTTTGAGGTGGAGGAGTTTGAAAGGATTCCTTCGTGGTGGAAGACTCTTCCTCGCGAAGATGTTGCTCGGGAAATACAACCGTATTCATTCGAGTCACTGGCAGCAGCAGCCGCTGTATTAGTTGAGCGACGTCTTCGCGATCGAGGAGAGGACCGGGGATGTAACCGAATGGTAGAGCTAAAGTTAGCTTGTTTGTCTGCCTAAAGTAACGTTACTATTAAATACATTCAAATACACAGCAAAACCCAGTCACACAGTAACGTTAGTATATTGAACATGGCTGGTTGTAGCGCCCAGCTCCACTTGGTCCGGAGAGAATTGTTATCATTTATTAGCTAACATTCATAAATGATAGCGATAACTAGCTATCTAGCTAAGTTACCAGTTCTCTGGACCAAACGGGGCTAAACTCACACACAAAGCTGTGACTTTGATGACTTCCTTTTTGTTGTTTATTTCTGCAGGCTGTGTAACAGGCGCTATGTCTTTTGTTTTTGTTAATTTGTACGGGTCATTTGAGGAGAGCTTTGCATTACCTAATTTATCGATACATTCCATCTCTCGGCAGATTATGAAAGCTAACAGAGCCGGTGGCATTACACCGAGGAACGATACATCTGACTCCTTGGCATAATGCAGGCAAGTTAGCTAAAGATACCAAAGTAAGACGTTGTAGATGAATAACTCTCTATGGCTACGTTCACACTGCAGGTGAAAAGTGGCCCAGATCCGATTTTTTCCTCAAATGTGGCCCAGATCCAATTTTTTCCTCAAATGTGACAGAGATCAGATTTTTTTATGAAAGTGTGAACAGCAAAAATCACATTGAATCTGACATTTACATTTGGGCCACTTTTGAATGTGGTATTAGATGCCGATACATAACCGATTGTGTCAAAGCGACCGCAGTCTGTCAGATCGGAATTAATGTGACTTTTTACGTCATTTTTGATGCACCTAGCAGGGCATTAAAACGTTAGCGCATGGGCTAGTTTACTCACTATTGTACAGGGTAGGTTATCAACAGATTCACATTATATTATCATGTGTTGTCATTTTAGATAAGTGGGAAATGTGCAAAGCAGTGGATTTTTTTTGGGCACAAACGATACACCATAATAAGTCGGAAGTAGGCAACGTTTTTATATCATTCGCAGACAGCTGCGTTACCCGTTTTGTGATTTCAAATAATGTTAGAACTGTCCATATTATTGTCTTGGTTTGCTGCACGGGATTCATTATTCACGGTTTTCTCATGTAGCTGCTTACCGAACGTTATGGTTGTCGGTCCAATAGTGTGTCAATAGTTTAATCTAAGGGTGCGCATGTTAGGCTATACGTTACACATGAAGTTGAACAGATGTGTCGTGTGATACTATAGCTTTTTTATATTGTGTATTTTAACACAGCTGGAAAGCTGTATTGACCAATCTGCATCCCGGAACTATCCGTTTTATAAATGTTATATCGACTAGTCTCACTAGCCAAACGGCCGAGCGCTCCATTTTCTTAACTCGCCTGTCCTCGCCCAGGCCACATATGGGCCACATTAAAAAATTAATGTGAACAACCAAACAAAAAAAATCGGATCTGAGCAATAAATCGGAATTGAGCACTAAGGCCTGCAGTGTGAACGTAGCCTTAGTAGCTCGATAGAAGTCGTAATATTAACGTTAGCAGTAATACAAAGCAATTCGCATTTGAACTTGAACTAACTATTTAACAGTACAAGGGTCTCAGTCTCAAAGAGGAAAAAAAACCCGTTGGTCTCTGCTTTTATACCACGTGCCCAGCCGAGACCACCCCTAGGACCACCTAAACTCCACCCATTTTTATGTTAAGGATCTTGTGACGTCATGAATCCCCGGAAACCAGCGTTTTGGTAAGCCTTCACAAAAACTCATATAAAACCATTTTGACTAAACATGAGATTTTCGGACATAGACAATTGTGTATGATTATAATCTAACCCAAAACATCGGTTTTCAACGGGAAAAGTCGGTTTTTGACTGCAGTATCACTTTAAGTCTCAATTCATTCCAAGCTTCAGTTAAATGCACAGGTACTTTGAGGAAAACTACCAATCTTTTTTAAGGAGTAATGTGAACACCTACGTATGTACAAACAATGTACTTGACAGTATTATCCATTCCTCCCACTGACAGAAAATTATTTAGTAAAACTATTTGACACTTAAAAACTGAAAAAGTTAATACATAAGCAAACAATCCTTTTCCCCCTGTTCATTATTATATGATTATATTTCAGTGACGGATTTCCTTTTAATTCAAAGATTCGGTCTGTGGGTTTGAATTTCCATTAGGAAGTATTTGATACTCATCCAAGTGGAACCTTCTGTTTCCTCTAGGAATACAAGACACAGTAATTACAGAAGCATACACAGTGAACTACACACAGTCTGTAAACTCAGCCATATTGCACATGTCACTTTGTCACTTGAAGCTCAATATGTCCACTCGCAGGACAGAATGTGTGAGCGTGTTTACTCACACGTTGCGTATGAAGCTCCGTGCCCACAGGGTCAAGGAACAGCAGCCAATTTAAGCCTAAAAATATACCATTTAACTAGCTCTGCAGGGGCGTGCCAGAACTCTGTTTATCTTGGATCATAGACAGGCTGTTTACACAACACCTACATGCTTGCCCAGTGCCAGTTTTAGTCTTGAATGTACACTGGAAAAAAAGAAGTACTGCCGAAAATCATTAAGGAAAAACCCATTTCAGAGCACTGCAAACAAAACGCCCACTGGTATGTGATGCTTGAAGACGACTTGATAGAACAGCGAAATTATTTCCATCCATTCCTACCTGGAGGCTGATGATTGGCTTTAATCGGTTCAAGAAGCTACACTCCATTTTTTAAAGAACAGTTGTTCAAAATCCCAGAGATGTAATTATATCTTGAGGGAGGCAATGCACCTGTCAATTACAGGACAAACGGTTCAATTTATTTTTTGTTTGTTTTTCTCTGCAGACTTGAAAGAAGACTACATTTATAGTCTAACACCAGGACAGTGCTACTGCAGTGATTCAAAATGAAAATTGAGAACATGGAGAGAATGGATGCTGTTGACTTTGATGAGTTTTCAGATGCCATTTTTGTCTCTCTTTTTTGTCTTTCGTTTTGCTGAGGGAATTTTGAACATTTGTATATTTCCACCTGGTGGCTCGTCCAGCAAGGTGCAGGAAAAATGTTTTGGCTGTGGTGGCAGCACCAAGATCTGCAATTTGATGGGGAATGTTGCAGCAGGAATTCTAATGAAGTAAATAAAGAAGTGATCAGATAACAGTTCAGATTTCATGATCCTGCAATATATTTAAATATTAACATGAAACACTTCCTGTAAAATGACGTTCGGTGTTTGTGAGGTTGTGCTCCTTTTCATTTTGTTCCGATCGTGTAGTTCAGGTAGGGCCCGCACAAGGCGTGCACTGATGAGGAGACAGCAGCGGAGGCGTGGTATTAATGCGAGCATTGTGCTTCTGGGTGCAACAGCTTTTTCGTTGGAGCGGAAGGTATGGGTCTGCGAAGGTAGCCAGCACTGGTGGAACCATATCGTACTGGGTTCTCAATTTCCGTATGTGAAAGCACACCTTCAACTACATTTGTGAACAGCTGCAGCCTTGGCTTTACCGTCACAACACTCATCTCCATGTGGCCATATCACAAACGAGTGGCTATTGCGCTGTGGTGGTTTGCCACAGGGTCACGCTACAGGGTCACACAGGGTCACGCTACCATGCCATTGCTCATTTGTTTGGGGTGAGCAAAGCATCAGTGGGACATATATAGTCCATGAGGTGTTTCATGCCCTCTACTCCATTTGGAAAGTGTACAGAAGGCTGGGAGTGAGAGAACTTGAGGAAAACATGGGCGTGATTATTGACGTTTTTATTGACTATTTCCATTGTGAGCGGCAACAATTATCCATATGACGAAGAGGTACCTCCAAAGAGGTACTCTGACATCACGATTGGGGCAGGGGCAGAGTGGAGAGCAGAAATAACATTGAAACCGATAGAGGGCAGCACCAAGATGCTTTTCTACCAGTTTCTGTTGATATACAAAATTATTTCAGAATTGTTGAAATAACGGAATGGATGAATACGTTTCATTATAAGGTAGGCATACAAACACGTTTATAGCTAAAAAAAAAAAAAAGTGATCTAGAGTGTAGTTAAATTTAACTATAAGACAATGACAGGAGGGGTTTTCGGTTCTGAAGATGAACCTTAACCCTCATCCAACCTGGGTAATGTCCTTCTTAACTGACAGACCTCCGTGGGTTAGATACAGTCAAGCCGGAAAGTCTCCCCACCCCTTTCACCTTCTCCACGTTTTATTACGTTACAGACATATTCCAAAATTGATTAAATTAATTTTTTCCCTCAAAATTCTACACACAACACCCCATAATGACAATGTGAAAAAAGCTTTTTTGAGATTTTTGCAAATTTATTAAAAATAAAAAAATAAAATTTCTCATTTACATAAGTATTCATACCCTTTGCTTTAATGTATTTTTAAAGTATCATATTTCATATTTGGTCGCATATCCTTTACATTCTGTTACTTCCTGAAGTCTGTGACCATCAACATAAAAAAAACTGTCGATATCTTATTTTCAGGTACTGTTACAAGCGATACTATAACCTCTCTGCATTTGAATGGATCTCTATGGAAATTGGGGGGTGAGACTAGATTCAGCTGTAAATTACACTGGTACAGTATGGAACACATGGCTGGCTAAATGGCTGTAAGTTATCAAGGGTCTGAGCTATCAAATGAGCCCCAAACCATCACTCTGTTGCCAGATATGGAGTAGATGTGGATGGATCACTGCAAGGGTTATTTATCCGGACTCATTTTCCTATAGAACTCTATGGGGAAAAAAGTCAGGAGAAACAACCCTTAAAGTGATCCATCCACATCTACTCCATATCTGGCAACAGAGTGATGGTTTGGGGCTTGTTTGATAGCTCAGACCCTTGATAACTTACAGCCATTTAGCCAGCCATGTGTTCCACACTGTACCAGTGTAATTTACAGCTGAATCTAGTCTCACCCCCCAATTTCCATAGAGATCCATTCAAATGCAGAGAGGTTATAGTATCGCTTGTAACAGTACCTGAAAATAAGATATCGACAGTTTTTTGATGTTGATGGTCACAGACTTCAGGAAGTAACAGCATGTAAAGGATATGCGACCAAATATGAAATATGATACTTTAAAAATACGTTAAAGCAAAGGGTATGAATACTTATGTAAATGAGAAATTTTATTTTTTTATTTTTAATAAATTTGCTAAAATCTCAAAAAAACTTTTTTCACATTGTCATTATGGGGTGTTGTGTGTAGATGTTTGAGGCAAAAAATGAACTCAATCTATTGTAGTATAAGTCTGTAACGTAATAAAACGTGGAGAAGGTGAAAGGGTGGGGAGACTTTCCGGCTTGACTGTATAAAGGCCACTGCAGCACCACCAAGACCATCTCTGCTGGCTCACCACAAGGCTCGGTAGTTTTTCCAGCGTTATTCACACTTTACACGGATGACTGTCCTAAGATCACTTTCATCAAGTACTCAGATGACACAGTAATTCTGGACTCATCCAAACTCCAATGACAAGCTTCAATCTGCTGTCAGCCAGTTCCAACACTGTGAAGTCAATTTCTTGGACTTGAATGTGGAGTAGACTAAAGAAATCGCCATCGACTTCCGACGTGAGCCGTCGTCGCTGAGGCCCTTACAATCTGAGCCAAAACAGTTGAAAGAGTGGAGGAGTACAGATATCTAGGTACCATGATACATAATAAACTGACCTTTGAGGCAAACTTTCATCAAGTGCATGCAAAGTGTCAGTCAAGGGGGACAAATTTGGATGTGAGCCAGTCAGTACTGCAAGCATTTTCCTTGAGTCAGTGCTGACCTTTAGCCTAACAGCTTGGTTTGGCTCATTAAGTGAAATCAGGCAACTGAAGTTGGAGAGGGTGACAGTACAGGCTACTAAAATCATAGGGAAACAATAAAAACCCCTGAAACACCTGTATGAGGAGCATACAATTAATAAAGGAAAGAGGATTATGGCCCTTCCATCACACCCCGTGAACCCTCTCTTTGAGACTCTTCCATCAGGTCGAAGATTAAGCTCCTTGCCCCTTAAAGCCAAAAGAGCCCGAAACAGCTTTGTCCCTACAGCTGTTAGACTGCTTAATGATACTAGACATAATAATAATAACGATAATAATAATAATTGTCGTCATAATCAAAATGTATTCCACTCCACTCATACCTTCACTTTAATGTGGGACATCTGATACAATTGAATGTCTTTCAATGTTTGTGTTTTGTGGGTCTCCCCCACTGTCTGTCTTTTTTTAGTGCTGGCAACTACAACTGACGTTCCCACACAGGAAAATAAAAGTTATTCTACTCTATAACTGGGCACACCCGCTCTGTTCTAAAGGGGAGATGAATCACACACCAAAAACAGGATTCACACTCCTTATACGTATAGACACAAAGCGTGGTGATGCTGCCCATTGCCGGATCGCGTAATACATTGAAATTAACAAAAGCAATATTTTTCGAACTGTCATAACATAACCTATGGTGTTTTTTTATATTGTTTTGGGGTTATTATTATGTAAATATTACCAGTGTGAAACCCTCTTACAAAAGGTCAAATTTACCTGTGACTGCATAGAAACCTTCATTAATACTGTTAACTATTCCTTAAAGGGATAGTTCGGAATTTTGGACATAATGTCTCAATTACGACTTACCCATGACATAGTTGATTGATGGAGACCATTTTCAGCTAATTCCATGTTGTCCGTTCTTTTGGACATACACACGTTGCTAATGCTAGTGCAACTCTAAGGTCACCGGTAGCATCCACTACCAAACGCACTTAAACACTCCACAGTGCACCCAAAGCAAATAAAATACGACGACAGTCTATCAGGGTTATTTTGAGTGTTTATACCATCATTTTTGAAGTCAAACTATCGTTGAATCCTTTACTTTGTGCTGACCTATATTCTCTGTGGAAGTACGGCGGCTGAGAGATACTGTACGTTACCTACGAATGTAGTGCCGGCACTGGTCGACTACAACAACAAAGAAGAGCAACAAGTTGAAATGGCCACGTTCGCTCCGCCGCCGTACTTCCACATAGCATATAGGTCAGCACAAAGTAAAGGATTCAACGATAGTTTGACTTAAAAAATTATGGTATAAACACTCAAAATAACCCCGATAGACTGTCGTCGTATTTTACTTGCTTTGGGTGCACTGTAGAGTGTTTAAGTGCATTTGGTAGTGGATGCTACCGGTTATCTTAGAGTTGCGCTAGCATTAGCAACGTGTGTATGTCCAAAAGAAGGGACAGCATGGAATTAGCTGAAAATGGTTTCCATCAATCAACTACATCATGGGTAAGTCTTAATTGAGACATTATGTCTAAAATTCCAAACTATCCCTTTAATAGCAAACACGCTGAAATGCCTTTTGAACGCAAAATACACTTTCCTGATTGTTCGGCATACTATGGCCTTGCTGATATTTTCATTTAGCTTTAGTGATGTTTCTCATTTTATTCCTTCTTAATAGACTATTTCTGCCCTGTTTTAATTTCCTCATTTTTACTACAGCTAGGCCTATTGCGCAATCTTGTATCCTGTTTTGTTTGCTTTTTATGTATGAAAGGTGTTATATATATAAAGTTTATTATATTTTTATTGTCGGCATATACAAATGTGAAGGTGCGAAGAATGGGTGCCCAATACAGAGTCTGGTTGGCTCTGTTTGGCTCTGAGTTGGCAATGTGCACAACTATTAATTGCTGGAGGTAAATAATTCCCTCAGGACTAAACTGGAAGTAGCACTAATAAAGATTATCATCTGAGGATCATATTGGTCTCTAAAAACCATAGACTGGCTGTGCTAAAAACACGAACCTCTTACAAACAGTGCGTTCATTTCTGCTGTTGGTGTGTGTGATATCACCATGTGAATTATAGGCTAAAGGCTATATGTTCATGTTATCCAGCTAACTTAAGCTTAAACCTGAGGTATTACAGGTTTGGGCTAAAGACACTGTTGCCCTAGTAACAAGTCTAGCTAAAGTGTGAACTTACGTTGTCAAACCGAAAATCCTGGGTTTATCCCAAAATGTCGACAATCTAATCGGGTTAATCGAATCAGCCCCGTACGTGAAACGGGGCCTAGGATGCATTGAATCTGCTTACTGGGCTTTGAAAAAAGAAAAAGCCCAAGTGGGGGGAATTGCGTTAAAAGGTATCGCTGCTATTAGGAGTGATGGCTGGCACTCTCACAGCCAGGGCAGTTTTGTGGTTTGATTGATCCTCTGAACATAAATGTTTTAAAGCCGGTGTGCATAGGTCTGCTAAGATGGCAGCTGTTGGGCTGCTGGGTGGCTCGTTGGTTAAGGCACCACACATGGATAAGCCCCACGGTCTCCAATCGAATCCGGAAGGTGCCACCCATATGGAAATGTAATATACTGCAGTATATTTTAAATATATTGTGAAGATAATTTTGATATATTTACAATATACTGCAGCATATTCTTTTTCCATAGGGGATTGCCGACTGGTCCTTAGGACGGCATAATCGTCTGGGTACCGTATGGTTCAGTCAGTTAGGGGTCTACGACGTTCATCGAAATAAAAATAGAAATAAAACAAAAAAGAAAAGAATAAAAAAGATGGCTGCTGTTTAGCTAATCGCCCAGGGAACTGCAGGAAGCAGGAAGGAAATCTCTGAAATTCTTCATGCTCACCCTCTTTCCCTCTGCTTCTGAAACACTCCATTTCCTCCCATCTCATCCACTGAATATCTACTAAATTTCCTCTTCATTACTGTTTATTGCCACCGACTTGCTTTAAGCAAAGATTTTTTTTCTCTGTCTGTTACTGCAAGGGCAGGCGCAATGTAAATGACCCATGACTATATAACATGCAGTGCAACGATTTTTACTCTTTAACAATTGGCACATTTGTCACAAATTGTGGCAGCAAGTGCAGAGAAGACCAGGGGTGTCAAATATGTTCTGTGAATATTAGCGCAGCATACTCTTTAATGGAAAACCATTTGTGTTGGGCGACAGACAGTTCATGTATGGCTGCATTTTGATAGTTTGGCAACTTTTTTTAAACACGTGTCCTTTTGTCCCAAGACCATCTCTATTACATTATTCTGCTTGTAGCAAGTGCTGGATCAGATGAGTACTTTTCAACACAATACTCAATATTAGTAGATGAATAAAGAGCCTTTTCTACAGCACTGCTCAAATGTTTCTATGGTACCTGCACTGTGCCCTGAAGCACTGACATGGATCAGAAACTTTGGGGTGGCTCAAATAAGGTTTAATTGCTTGGGCTCAGAGGGTAAAATGCATCTGGCAATCTTATTTATACAGACTTTCAGTTCTATGGTAGTAGCACGCTTTAAAATTGGCTTTGAATTGTATTCATGCAATATGTAATATCCTTTTATGTATTCACATTAAATAAAGTGAATTGGGAATCCTATCACAGATGGTGTATGACCTAACCCAGGCCATAGCGGGTGCGACCAGGGACCCACATTTCCCCCTGAAAAGCGATACGATCTTCGGCAGCGCGCCCTCGGCCCGTCAGACAGAAACCGCGCCGCTTCTGGGCTTTAAGCTGACGTGTAAAAAAATCTGGGATCTCACTTTTTTAATGTCCCTAATGGAAAATGGAGCCCGAGGCGTCGCGGGCGGTTTGTTTTAATTTCCGAACCCAGATCGAGATCGTGAGCCTGCGTGTGCGCGGGCGCGTGTGTGTGTGCAGGCGTGGAGATAACTTTGAGCCGCACCTGATCCATGTGACGGGCAGGGATCAGTGACTGGTATAAATCATTCACGCGCTGATAAGGGTAACCTGGGTTAGCTCTCACGCGCAGGCTTAGGCGAAACAGCGAATATTCTATCCTTTATCCTCCTCATTATTTTTAGCATGTCTCTTGCCCTTGCCTTTGGTTCGGTTTTGTTGTTTTAATTATTCATAAATTGTGCATAATTTATCAGGGGCTTGTTTATGCACCACTGGCGACCTGAGGTTTTTGTTTTTTTGTTCTTGGTAAATGTTTTGAATGTCCCAGGGAGGGCTGCCCCCACCTTCCCCCCCAAAAAATGGCTGCTGTCTTGTTGGGCTCCAGGATCCAAGGGGGCCCAACATCTGTGCTTGTCAGTGTGGGAGCAACAGATCGGCGGAGTTAAGCCTCTTCCATTGCCCCTCAGGGTGTGCAGGTTTTTTTCCCCCCACTTATTTATTTATTTAATTCTGGGAAAGGGAAGTGTACTTTATTCATTCATTTATTTAGTTGCTGATATTATCTGTTGGGAAGGATACAGTGTCACAATTCTGTATTTCTCTAAACCTATTTTGAACTGGATCAGCCTTTTAAAAAAATATCAAGGGATTTCATTATCCTAGCACTGAAGTAATGCATCTTTCATGTCTATCTGTGTAATATCTTGCCCTCGAGGCCAGGACTACTACCGGTTTTCATCCTTCCCCTGCAATCAGGGCTGATTTAAACCAGGGACACCAAGTGAGCATGCCTGATACAACTAATCAAGCCCTGGATTAATTACATCAGGTGTGCTGGAGATGGAACACATCAAATACCTGGATCTGGCTGGGGGTATGCACCAGAATGGTTTTGGAACCAGAACAGTGATTCTCAAACTCGGTCCTGGGGACCCCCTGTGTATGCTGGTTTTTATACCAAACAGAATTGCAATCCCAGACTTTTAACAACCTTAATTATGCTTTTCATGTTTACCCTCTTAAGTCAGACTATGTCAGAAATAGCTATGCATGCCATGAACTATAAAAGTCCCATATTTACATTGTGCTATATAGCAAAACATTGCATTAAGAGAGGTAAAAATGTTTTAACTGATCAAATTAAAGACTAAGTTGAATTAATCAATAGGCTCCTAATTGGTGAAAGTGTGGTCACATGGCCACTAAAACTAATCATTTGGTAGATAAGGAAGAATTCAAAAACAAAGCAAATTATAATGAGCCAAACCTGCATTGTGTTAATATGTAAGGGAAAAAATATAAAAGAACATGTTTTTCAACAACCAAATTAGGAGCCAACTGATTCACCCCAGTCGTTAATTTGATTGGTTAAAAAAATGTGTTACCTCTTTTTATGTAATTTTTTGTAATATAGCACAATAAGCATGGGACTTGTATTATTTATGGCATGCATAGCTATTTCTGACATAATGTGGCTTAAGAGGGTAAATAAACTCTCTAAACAAGCACCTAATTAAGAAAAATTAACAGCTTGTTAAAATTCTGGTATTGCAATTGTGGTTGGAATGAAAAGCAGCATAAACAGTGGTCCCCGAGGACCGAGTCTGAGAACCACTCCTCTAGGACAGCACATTTAACATTTATTACAAACAAAACCCGTTTTACAATGTTCTACCCCACAGTATTTAAAGGTTAAACATTTTATAGACATGTGAAGGCTCATTATTCACAATACCCATAGTCATTACTTATTAAGTAGGAAATTTATATACAGAACACTGCTGTGCTGGATTTGCAGCAAGTTAGGGAAAAGTAAATGTGAAAGCGAAATTTCTATATTTCTGAACAAATATAACACACATTCAGCACAGTCCCACACTCCAGAAATGTGCAACATCTCGCCATCGGCAATCTTGTCGATGGTGAACACCCCACTCCCCACCAAAAATAAAACCCTGCATCTGCCCATAGCAAGATCATAGCATGTTACATATATGTTTCGGATTATGAAGTCACGTGATATGAATGATATCAGACCGATACTATGCTCGTGTACTCTATGGGCCCGATTTACTAAGGCCTTTAGCGTGTGCAAAACCTTTTAGCACATGCAAAACCAATAACATGGCCAATGATTGGTCATGGTTTTTCCTTTGCACCATTGGTCATGGTTTTTCCTTTGCACCATTGGTTGTGTTATTAGTTTTGCATGGGCAAAAAGGTTCTGCATCCGCTAAAGGTCTTAGTAAATCCATGAACACGGATGGGAGACAAATGGACATTCCAAATTAGAGTGAGAATTGGACATACACAGCCCCGTGTTGGACGCCATATGAACAGTTATCTCTTTAAATGCAATTTGTTCACAGGGATTTTGGTACTAATTTCTCCTTGTGAAGAACATGAAGGCTTTTGTGGAGACGACTGCCGTTGTGAGAGATTCTTTTTTTATAAATCCCATACTCAACCACCCAAGCGTAGAGATCAATTTACAGAAGAAAACAAAAATCAAAGCACTCATAAGAGGAAAATATTGCAAATACTGTACATGAGATGGATTGCATGTGTAGCCACATTTGGTAAGACTACTTGCTATATATGGTATGAATCTCCATTTGAAATTAATGGTATCTGTTGTGTCCAAAAAGCATAAATTCCTGATAAAGGAGGAATGTTCCTGCTATCTGTAGGATAACCATTGCTCGATCAACAACAGTTAACATACATGCACCATTTCCTTTGCACCATTGGTTGTGTTATTAGTTTTGCATGGGCAAAAAGGTTCTGCATCCGCTAAAGGTCTTAGTAAATCAGGCCCTATGCGTGCTCATAAAAAATGCTCCCAATTACCAACAATGTCACGTAGTCTTGAGTTGAGCCAAAAAAAAAGTCAGCAGTTTGGAAGTACTTTAAGATAAAGGAAGATAATGAAAGCACGGCAGACTGCAAGGATTCCTCACTATTCATCACTATTTGCGTCACTGCACAGCCTACCCTATGATGGCGGCAGTGTAGTATAATGGTTAAGGAACTGGCCTTGTAACCGAAAGGTTGCAGGTTCGATTCCCAGGTAGGACACTGCCGTTGTACCCTTGAGCAAGTACTTAAAGGTTGTATCAGCGATTTTGGGTGACGTAACTTCTGAAGCGAAATCCCAAACAAACAGAGCCAGCTCCAGCTCAGAGCCAATTATGTTATGTTTTAAAAAATAGTCTTCAAGCATCCAGAATTATAACCACGTTAATAACGTTTGTAAGAAACCAAACCGTTTGTAAATCCGTCAAGATTTCAGCGAGATAAGAGTATTAGCGTATTAGTATCACCCACCCCTTGTCGGTGATTGGTTGGAATACTGTTTATTTTGGTTTTGAGTGGTTGGTAGTACCATTTGTTTTTGTGTACGATCTCGGAGCATAGGCTGCCTACAGAGACGCGGTTTTTTGATGGCCTGCTTATGGGGCGGGCAGCTAGCGGATCGTGAGGAAAAATCAGATGAATGTGATCATTTATGTTTCGACCCAAAATCGCTGATACAACCTTTAACCTGAATCGCTTCAGTATATATCCAGCTGTATAAATGGATAATATGTTTAAAAAAAAAAAAATGCTAAAAAGTTGTGTAAGTCGCTCTGGATAAGAGCGTCTGCTAAATGCCTATAATGTAATGTAATGTAATGATGCAAGGTTTTTGGGTATCTTCCTTCGATTCCACTCTGTGCGAGTTTGCCAATGGTGCGTAGGGAGAAACAGGTGGCTGAGCCACCTGTTTCAAAGTGGGGTTGCTCCATGAACACGGATGGGAGACAAATGGACATTCCAAATTAGAGTGAGAATTGGACATACACAGCCCCGTGTTGGACGCCATATGAACAGTTATCTCTTTAAATGCAATTTGTTCACAGGGATTTTGGTACTAATTTCTCCTTGTGAAGAACATGAAGGCTTTTGTGGAGACGACTGCCGTTGTGAGAGATTCTTTTTTTATAAATCCCATACTCAACCACCCAAGCGTAGAGATCAATTTACAGAAGAAAACAAAAATCAAAGCACTCATAAGAGGAAAATATTGCAAATACTGTACATGAGATGGATTGCATGTGTAGCCACATTTGGTAAGACTACTTGCTATATATGGTATGAATCTCCATTTGAAATTAATGGTATCTGTTGTGTCCAAAAAGCATAAATTCCTGATAAAGGAGGAATGTTCCTGCTATCTGTAGGATAACCATTGCTCGATCAACAACAGTTAACATACATGTACGTATGTGTGTGTGTGTATTTTGAGAGTTTTGTTTAACATCTCTGCAATAAAACATTTTTTGAATTAAGCTGAGATCTTTATTCTTAGTTCACAAATGCATGTGGGTGTGCAGAAGAAAATGTGCAAAACAATGGCGAGGGCCTTCTATGCATGCTCATGCAGTTCCAAAGATGTCAATTCAATAAACCAGGAAATAATCTATTGGCTGTGCTTTACAATTCTGTGGTATTCTAATAGAATTGTCAGACCTAATAACGTCAGTGGTACTGAAGAATGAACTAAAAGCAGTTTTACATAAAGCTGGGGGAAAAACTTAGAGAAGTCCATTGCATTCTGTAGGCTGATCAGACCAATAAAAAGCAATGTGATTTGCAGTAGTATTACTTACTGTTTCACATATTACTTCAGAGAAGCCAATGTGGACTATTTTTTTTTTTCTTAAGTTTATTTTCATTCCAAGTTTACAGCTTCTCTGCTTGGGGCAAAAATGTCAGTCTAATATCAGTCCAATTAAAGAAAATGACCACATACTATTCTATGAATTCTACATGCAGTCGGAAGCAGTAGCAGCTATCACAGTTCTACCAATGCAGCTCCCAGACTAACTTCTTCACTTGTCTATACTCTGGTTCCCTGAGTGGTGGAATGATCTGCCCACTACAATCAGCACAACAGAGCCACAGACCATCTTCTGCGGCAGACTGAAAACAGGCCTGTTTAAATTGCATCTTGGCCCAACCCCTCAGTCATTTTCCTTGGTTGTACTAGCCTCATCTATGCTATATCTTAAACTATATGCTCAAACCTCTTTACAGCTTGAGGCCTACATGCTCAGTCTCCCTCTTGCGCAATCTATGGCGCTTAACTTTGTGTTGTTTATGTAGGTACTAATTCTAAGTAAGTTATGTCGTAACACACCAGCTCATCATTGCCTAAACCATTCTGTATGCACCGTATGCAAATCACTCAGGATAAGAGGGCGTGCTAAATTTAAATATATGTCAGTGGAACATGTATGTTAATATTTCCAATTTCCATGTACATTGACAGATTTCTGTTTTATTTATTTATTCATTTTGTCACCAGGTGATTTGAGGCCACAGATTCAGGGAAGATTCAGTGACAAGGGGTAACAGAAAAGTGAACCACATTTAACAAAATTACTTCTTTTTAATGAATGGGATTGTTGGCTGAAATAGAGCGGAAGATGATAGATCTCCAAGAACGATGGAATTTCATGTATACGAAAGTTGGACAATCATTCATCGCTCTCAGAAAAGGACGACGAATTGAAACAAACAGCATCAGCATTGACAGCTTTGCTCAATTTCATTTTTTTTATTTAACACCGAATTCACAATAATAATGATTCAGCCGGGCTGGCAAACTTCAGATCTCCATCTCCCTTATCACTCTCATTGTTTCTACAAGCATTCAAGCAAAATCAGTGCCAATCTCTAAAAAAAATTTAAAAAAAATAAAAAACATGAAAATGAAAATGACGGAAATCAAGGAGCTTGTTGAATGAAACCATGCCAAGAACTTTAGAAAAGAGTCATTTGCGAGGTAGAACAACTTCTATTACTTTTTTTCGATAAGTCGATAAGAATTGCAGTGGCCTCATTGCATCCTTACAGTATTAAGTAGAATATGGCCCACCATGCTCAATTGATGTTGGGGGAGGGGGTTGTCATCCAGCCTTTTAAAAGGAGGCTGTATCCAAGGTGATGGGTTGTGAGCCAACCGCAGCTGCAAAATCAATCCCTGCCGAGCAATGGCTTTGTATAGAGGAGCAGCACTGCAATGGCTTTGTATAGAGGAGCAGCACTGCAATGGCTTTGTATAGAGGAGCAGCACTGCAATGGCTTTGTATAGGAGGAGCAGCACTGCAATGGCTTTGTATAGAGGAGCAGCGCTGCAATGGCTTTGTATAGAGGAGCAGCGCTGCAATAGCTTTGTATAGAGGAGCAGCACTGCAATGGCTTTGTATAGAGGAGCAGCGCTGCAAATGGCTTTTGTATAGAGGAGCAGCACTGCAAAGGCTTTGTATAGAGGAGCAGCACTGCAATGGCTTTGTATAGAGGAGCAGCGCTGCAATGGCTTTGTATAGAGGAGCAGCACTGCAATGGCTTTGTATAGAGGAGCAGCACTGCAATGGCTTTGTATAGAGGAGCAGCACTGCAATGGCTTTGTATAGAGGAGCAGCGCTGCAATAGCTTTGTATAGAGGAGCAGCACTGCAATGGCTTTGTATAGAGGAGCAGCACTGCAATGACTTTGTATAGAGGAGCAGCACTGCAATGGCTTTGTATAGAGGAGCAGCACTGCAATAGCTTTGTATAGAGGAGCAGCACTGCAATGGCTTTGTATAGAGGAGCAGCGCTGCAATGGCTTTGTATAAAGGAGCAGCGCTGCAATGGCTTTGTATAGAGGAGCAGCACTGCAATGGCTTTGTATAGAGGAGCAGCACTGTAATGACTTTCCATAGAGGAGTAGCACTGCAATGGCTATGTATAGAGGAGCAGCACTGCAATGGCTTTGTATAGAGGAGCAGCACTGCAATGGCTTTGTATAGAGGAGCAGCGCTGCAATAGCTTTGTATAGAGGAGCAGCACTGCAATGGCTTTGTATAGAGGAGCAGCGCTGCAATGGCTTTGTATAGAGGAGCAGCACTGCAATGGCTTTGTATAGAGGAGCAGCACTGCAATGGCTTTGTATAGAGGAGCAGCGCTGCAATGGCTTTGTATAGAGGAGCAGCACTGCAATGGCTTTGTATAGAGGAGCAGCACTGCAATAGCTTTGTATAGAGGAGCAGCGCTGCAATGGCTTTGTATAGAGGAGCAGCACTGCAATAGCTTTGTATAGAGGAGCAGCGCTGCAATGGCTTTGTATAGAGGAGCAGCGCTGCAATGGCTTTGTATAGAGGAGCAGCACTGCAATGGCTTTGTATAGAGGAGCAGCACTGTAATGACTTTCCATAGAGGAGTAGCACTGCAATGGCTATGTATAGAGGAGCAGCACTGCAATGGCTTTGTATAGAGGAGCAGCACTGCAATGGCTTTGTATAGAGGAGCAGCGCTGCTATGGCTGAAGACACAGAGGAGCAATTGGGTCCTGTCTTGAGTAAAACTGTTCTCTTGGCAATTTGATGAAAACACTGAAGCTGACTGTAGCCTATTTCCCTTATAACCTCCCCACTCAAATGAGGGCAGGGGTCCTTCTGTGTGACACATCTGGAGACCAAAGAGGAAAAGCCTTTTCTCAGCCCTGCATTCATCCATGGTCAACGTGTCCTTGTTATACATGTTACATAATGTGTATTTGCATGTCTTTGTTATGTACGTATATACAGTATGTTTCATACCGTGTATGTGCATGTCCAATGGTGTGTATGCGAGTCATTACTCACTGGTTAAAATGCAGGCAGGGAAATTAAGGGTTTGGTGAAACCTGGAAACTTCACAACTTCTGTAGAAAAGTTTTGTTTCCCATGACATGCATTTTATGTGAACGCGGGACAAATTTATTATTTAACAATTGTAAACATCCTCCAACAAACCAAAATGCAAGAAAATCACAAGAAAAGTAACTGCCCAGGGTAACTAATAAAGCTTTGTAATGATGATTAATCACCCATGTTTAACAGTCTTCTTTACTTTTCCTCAGAGAGCTGTTTGATTCATTTCTCATCTAGAAGGATCATTGGCTTATGACCTGCACTGACCTTTTGTCTTTTGCCAGCTGGGGGTGAACACCTCATTATTGAGCTCATAACAAGATAAGACAACACAATTTAGTCAAGGGCTTATTTTCTAGGTTTTATTAAATACAGTGGAACCCCATTATAAGGCAATCGTTTGGGTCCATGAATTGACGTTGTGTTAAAAGCAGGGTCACGTTACAGTGGGGTTGTAAAAATGCTGAAACCGCTGTGAAAATGTAATATTGGTATTCCTTTTGATCGCGCTTACACAAACCATTGGTACAGCACCGTGTCCAGTGAGTCGTCTGCTGTGACTGTTATCTCTTTCCGTTGTAAACAAACCTGTTATTCTATTGAAAAAGGTAGTCTTCTAAGTTTTTCTCTTTTTCTCTCACTTATGCCTAAGTCACGAGCCAACTGCGTTTAGCCTACTGCTTTCACTGTTTTAGCTAATCTAGTGCATAGTGAAGTATTTTTGTTTTCTACCAGCTTTTAATTCCATATCAACAGAACTACATTTTTTAAGGATCTAAAATATTTCACTGAAACTAATGTGAAATTTTCTTTTTTTAATTTACTGTAACTGGTTGACGGCGTAGCTGAGAAGACTGAGACAGGCATTGGACCTAAATATCAGTAGCGACAGGATTAAGATTGAAGCTATATATGACATCGACTTAACTTCATGGGTTTATATTACAGACGACAAAGGTGACTCTCTAAGTGAAGTTGAAGCGAGACCGTGATTCACGCAAGTGAACGGTACGGTCTGGAAACGACCTGTCGATTACGCTGCGACCATTTTTCATTTCGTCCTCAGCTGTCATCAGCATCACAACAAACAATCAACATGTATTGATCTGGGCTTTAATCTCCTCCTCTGCAAAGCAGACCGACGCAGAGGCAGCCGCGGAGGCAGTCATTCGTTCAAGACCTTGCTGCGTTCTGCGTCTTATGGAAAGCCAGATCTGAGGATTATGAGGCTTAGAACTTGCAATTACAGGAGCCGTGCTGCGATCGTATTATCAGAACTCGCAGTATAATGGGGTTCCCCTGTACATCGGAGGTGGAAGGTCCAGGTTCATAAAGCAAAAGTCCTCCAAAGTATTTTGTTCCAATCACCTGGTTTTGCCAGGAGGTAGAACCAATTAGTGAAATCAGCTGGCTCAGTTGATGGGTGGAAGAAAAACATGGCAGGACTTTTACTTTCTGACCCCTGGACTTTCCACCTCTGCTGTACATTTGGAAAATAAAAATATTGGAAATCACTATGACACGTGCAATCTGTGGATCACGTGTTGGGTTTTCATGCAGTCATACCCTAATCATGGCTGGCAGTGTAGTCTAATGATTAGGGAACTGGGATTATAACATCAAGGTTGTAGGGTTGATTTCCAGGTGGCACACTCCTGTTATACCTTATAACAAGGTACTTAACCTGAACTGTTTCAGTACATATCCAGCTGTATAAATTGATTCTATGTACAAAATGTGAGCTATGCAAGTTGCTCTCAGAGCATTTTCTAAATGCCTAAAAATTAAAAAGTGTAAAATCTCAAGACACATAAGCTATATTGCTGGCATCCAGATTCCCAGTGGCTTACCCAAACTCTAAGCAACAGCTATTCAACCTTGGGTATTTTTACACACTCCTCCCTTCATTTTAAGAAGTTTGTGTAGTGCTTATATACTCATAGGCCAGGTTCAATTGAAGACCCTCGTGTTAAAAGTACTGAAGTCACATTTTCTGAAGACAATTCAAGTTGAGCATAGAAACATGTTGTATTTGTTTAGTTAAGTCCACCCTATAAATATTTATTAACAGAAAAGTGGCTGATTTTATGGATCAATGACATTTTCAGATTTGATTTTCTCAAAATAAACATTTTGTGACTTCAGTACTTTTAGCACCAGGGTCTTCATTTTGTTCTCAACTTGGACTCACAGTTGAATATAAACATGACTGGTAAGTTCAGCAATAATCTAAATGAACTCAACAAGCTATGCCTGTGTAGGAATAAAGTAGCACTTGGCATTCATTTAATTTGTGAGTTAAAATTAAGGATAAACATTTATTAGACGGATGTCTTATTCTGTTTCTTTGAATACACCAATTCCTTATGTATAAAGAAGGGTCCAGAAAGATGAAGCCTACTGGGTTAGGGTTATAAATTGTGTGCTTGGACCCAGGGAATCAGGTGACAGGAACCAAACTGACCTTCAGAGAAGAGGACTCCAGGAAATCCACAACCCTTCTTACACAATCTCAGTCTTCTGCACCAAATTGTATATGAAATTAAGATTAATTACATTTTTTTAAAGATTAATATCAATTTAATTTCTTATCTAAATTGCCCTTATGTAACGTTATGTTATGTTATGTAACCTGAAGAATTCAACTTAAAAAAAAAAAACTTTAAAAAAAAGTATTATAAAGTTGTTTTTTTGTGAGTTTGAGAATAAAAAGTTTAAGACTTAATGCTAATGCTGCCACTTTAAGCATAACGTAAATATTTTAACGTAAATAAGGTAAAGGTAAATATGATCTCTTAGCTACGAAGTTAACTGCAGGACATGGGCAATTAATACTCTAAATGTAAGTTCTCTGGTTTTACACTGATCTGCACATTGCAGCTGGCAGCCATTTTGCATTTATTTTTCTTACTGATCGTGGGGTCGGGGAAGTTGGGAGGAGGGGGTCCCTGTGAACAGCAGAGCACATGGAGATTGATCACCCAGCAGGACTAAGTGAGCAATATTGAAACCAGCCAAATCCCAGTGGCCTGCGATGATGGACAGGTAAGTCTCTGGCAGTTATCCCATTGCGTGCGATAAGCTGCAGTGCATGCTGGGAGGAAAGTGGCCTCTCATGACGGCGATATTGGGAATGATAAATAACGGTGCCATTCAGGAAACGCCGGCGATGAAAGAGGGCGCATTAGGAATAGGTGATTGGTTCAAATTGTCCAAAGGGGATATCTCTCCATGACAACCCTCACTGTGGAGCACCAGCAGGTGATTTGTCCTGAGTGGAGACGTCTCTTTAAGCCATCATGCTAAAAGAGGCAGGCTCTACAGTCAATGTCAAGTATTGGCTTGACTGAGCACATGGGGAGTTGTGAGTTCATCGATAGGTCGAGGAGATGAACTCACTATAACTATTTAAGAATCAGCAGCACTCATTGCACATGAAGGGCACTTTAGCATTTTTTAGTTAATGAAATAATAATATTAATAATGTTTATTTACTTCACTGGTTTTAAACTTTCATCAAGTAATTTTTTTAATTCAAATTTTATGTTGTGATCTGAAGACCTTAAGGCTACATTGCAACGCACCGTATTCGTGTTTCCATTTTTTCATTTTTTCAACTCTCTGCCCTCTCTAATGGGACATATAGATTTTTTTCCCCAGACTCCACCATCATTGGTATTCAAACCGAAACTATTGTTAATGTTTCTTTTTTTCCCTTCTGCTTAAGCTAATTTGCATTTAAAATCAAATTTTCATGAAGGTCAGAATCATTCATTTTCAGCAGGGTAGACACTCTTTTATGTATTTGCTTAAAGGAATGTGAATGACTTCCCACCTGAGCTATGAATGAATACAGCCCTCACATTTCCAAGATGCAATACTGCAATTTGTACTTGATAAATAGCTCCTGGTTTAAATTGACTAAAAATAAGGTCAGACACAACGTGCACATCATTAGCTGTTTTCACCGGTTAATTGTCACACCTGATTTGTGTGTGATAAATGGCTTTGTGTCATATCTAAATGGGCTGCCCCAGAGACCGCAGGGTGAAGACTCAATTTGAACAATCAAATGTCTAATTAAGCTATAGATTACATACAGGATGTTATTCAAAACACACCGAAATCTATAACAGCAAGGAGACGGACTTCCTGGGAAAAGGAAATGTTGTATTTTTAGTGTCAGTTTCATAAGAAGAACCAACCAGTGACAGACCATCAGAATACATGTTAGTGCTTCACCTTTCATCAGACTGAATGTAAATTGTGTCAAGTTACTGTGCTGTTATGCACGTTTTATTAATGACCACACCCGTATGCCAATCAATTAATATTTGGATTACATTTGTTTTTGTAACACATTCTACATATGGCCCTTTTTAAGAGGTATTCAACTCCATAAACAGTACATAACAACACTGATGTAGCATGTGACAAGCCTATAAGCCAATTTGCAGTTATTGGCATAGCATTTATGTAGCGCTTAGGAAGGAGATATGTAGCTTTCATGAAGGAACATTCATAGAATTTCTTTTCAAAAATGGCTAATTTTTGTTATTTGCTGGAGAACAACATGCTTGTCTTTTTATAAATATATAATTGATGAACCTTCATTTATGTTTGAGAGATATTTATGTTCACAAACCTGTGTGTGTGTGTGTGTGTGTGTGTGTGTGTGTGTGTGTGTGTGTGTGTGTGTGTGTGTGTGCATGTCTGAAAACATATCCCAGTTGTGTTGTTTTGCTATAATTAGTTCTATAATTAGTCATATAATTACCTGCAGACTTAAATGAAGAACATAATGTCATTTATAATTATAATCCCTAATGAAAAACAATAGCAGTTTATTATACAACAGTGCAGCACATACAACAGTACATCACGTCTCGAAACATTGAAAAGTATGAAAAAAGCTAAATGCTGAACATTTCGCAGAAAAAAGGTAGTAACAGACAACAACCTAGTAATTTCTTAAGTATTATTTTCCTTTCATCTTCAAAATATCTTAAGTATAAAATTTGATTTTTGAAAAGAAAAAAACTTTTAAGAGGTTGCTATGTGCCTTCATAATTCTTTTCATTATGTGCACTAGTTATGTTTAGATACCAGGTAAGGTGTCCTGATATTCCCAGACATCAATCTATTATAGAGCAGTCAAAAAGTCAGGTTGAGTGAAGATCTGATGACATTTAATGAAAAATAAAATAATAAGTGTTAGTACAGAGAGAGTTACAGAATCAGAGTGGCCAAGTACAGCAAAAAATAACATTTAATGAAGAACATTTTATGCGCTAAAATAAAGTACAAATATAAAATATATGTTATAAATATATAAAGTTCTGTCTTCCACTGACAAAACTAGTACAGGGATATGTTGAATTTTTAAAACATTTTAATCTTGACTCATATTAAAAGAAACATAAAATACATAAAAATAAAAGAAAATACAATCAGCCAGTCCCTCAATTTATACGGGGAAAAAAAATGTGCAAATATCTTTTGCGTGCCACTCAAGTGTACCCTAGGTTGTTGCTTAATGATGCCTGGGTTTAGTTCAATTTCAGACACCCCACAGTAAATACCCAGAGGCAGAGGTCTTTTAACAATGAACAGGAAGAGAAAAAAACACATCTCATAGCAGGGGTCTGCAAACCTGGTCTAGGAGTGCTTTTATTTTCACTTCAAAATCGGCAAACCAACGTGTAACAAATCCAGGACACCAGATGAGGTCATTTAACTGTGTAACATGTTTAAGTGTGTAACATGTTTAAGTGTGTAACATGTTTAACTGTGTAACATGTTTAAGTGTGTAACATGTTTAACTGTGTAACATGTTTAAGTGTGTAACATGTTTAAGTGTGTAACATGTTTAACTGTGTAACATGTTTAACTGTGTAACATGTTTAAGTGTGTAACATGTTTAACTGTGTAACATGTTTAAGTGTGTAACATGTTTAAGTGTGTAACATGTTTAAGTGTGTAACATGTTTAACTGTGTAACATGTTTAAGTGTGTAACATGTTTAAGTGTGTAACATGTTTAAGTGTGTGATACATTGCTGAGTGTCTATGGAAACCTGCACATCCTGTGGCCCTTCAGGGGGGTATTCCACAAAGCAGGATAAGTAAGTTAGCCAGATAACTCAAATAAGCCAGATAAAATAATAGCATGAAATAACCTCAGAAACCTTCTCCAATATCAGCAGCTAACAATATGACTCAATCACAGACCGAAACCGCATTCTAGTGCATTTTCATCAACTGAAATCTCACTAATGTGACGATACAGCCTTATCGTTCTCACCGTTAACTTGATGATCCTGTTTTGTGAAATGCCCCCAGAGGACAAGTGCTGGCCATCCTTGTCGTACAGGCCAATGTATATTACAACAATATCTAGCATCCGCCAGATATGGAGTTGTTGTGTATCAGACAATAATGCATGCGATAGGGCGCTTTTTTTTCTTTTGATCGAATTTCAGCAAAATGTTAATACTGTTGACAAACAACATATCTGCAAACAACATATCTTATCAAGTCAGCATACTGAACGCGAAGATGCACAAACCATCACCATTTGGTTAAAATTAACTGACGGTTATAGTTATTTGCTGTCTCATGCTTCAGCAGTTGTTAATTACAGACTCATCCTTTAAATTCCCTGGTGATTGCTGTGTTCACACATGGACACTTATGACAGAAGCATCCATTTATGCCACGACTGCCGTGCTGCTTATATGCACAAGTGACATGTTTAATTGTGAATATGCAAATGACATTCACGTTCTTTTGAGCAGTATGGGAATCTTTACGGTCCGGAAATGAACTGCGCCGATGGCGTTGTACTGTGCATACAGTGTATTTACTGATTGATAGAAAATCGAAAGTAAATCAAATAAAAGGGCTTAAAAATATTGTGTTTTGAAATCTTTTAGAAAATACAGGAGAAGATGTTTAAAAAAGTAAAGGAAAAATTATAAATATCTGTCCTCTTACATAAAAGCTTGATGTGCCTTTTAAATCAGTTTTAAATATTTTTGGATAACCATCAAATTCAAAAAGGCTTCCAAAAGCATATAGTTACACGTACGTTTGCCTCATAATTACAAGCCAGCAAAAAGCCATCATAAGCCAGTCATGCACTTATTTATGTGTATTATTCTTACATTTATTCAAATATATTGTGTCCTTTTTCTAACTGTATGCAAGATCAATACGCAGTTGATCTCTGACAGTTCATTCCCAGCTGACGCTCATTATCCATGATGTTTATGCACCCCGTAACCCCTGCTGACAAGGCGGAAACATCTGTGCGGGTAATTAAAACGACACATCATTTTGAAAGTATTTCCAGGTAGCGAATCGTGACCTGTGACCCTCCGATCATCTTGATTGAGGCAACGCCAAACATGTCACGTATTGTATCCATACTTCCCTTGACTGTCTGTTATACACATTTTCTGTCTGTCACGTACGTAGAAGAGACTGTAGTGGCCCTACCATAACAATAAAATGCAAGGGGAAAACGTCCACCAGCTGACTATAAGACTGTGATATTCACCTACTCTAAGAAGTGTACAGCACCCTGGTAGCCAACATCTATTTCAGAGGAAGAAGTAGGCATTATCCCCTGTAAAGGTATATACGCTTACCTCAGCAAATGGAGCAAGTTTGAAAGGTCATATGTGAGCCAATAGGCTGAAATGATTTCATATTCAATGTGCTCATATGTAAGACACCATGGAAGCCCAGTTGGTTTCAACTGTATAATATTGAAGGCACACGCAATGAGCAGATAAACAGTAGGGTACACATTGACGAGAAACTGGTGAATTAACTTTAATAAAGGTGCTCTTTTCACACTCGAGATTCTAACATTGCCTGTAACGTCTCTGTTTTTCCTTTTTCCATTTACTCACAAAAAAATATGGGTTGTCATACGTAAGTTGACGCTGTTGCTTTTTTGTTTTCTCTAGTATAACGTATCACAATTGTCACCAAGCACAGACCATCTAAAGGAGCAAGTGTACAAGGACTTGTCATGGTACAGTATATGTTAAAAGTGCACATCTTCAGATCAGACTTAGCTGTTGGCTCGTTTCAAGGAAATGCGATGAAGTGAATTTTAAGTTCATCTCTGACTTTCTGTGTCTTTCTGTGCTATTTCCGTCTGTTCAGAGGTACTTTGTAATATTGATTTATTCACAGAGCTTGATTCATTTGGTGTGCATATCTCTAATCAAGTGCTGTTCCCCTAACACCAAGTTGAGCTGAGTAATTCCTTGATTTAAAGTGATTATTCAATCAGGCAGCCATTAACTTTGTCACAGGGAAATATGAATCTGAGACGCATCAAACTGCTGCTAACTTCTCAGCTTCACAAAACCTACAGCATAATGAGACCTGCCAGAATCGATTTGAATGTTGACTGTGAATTAAACTAGATCTCTGAGGTCCCGTATGCCGCAGGACTACATTGGCGTTTGTATTTTGCATGCAGAATGGCGTTCCGCTTTCCCAGTGTAAGCCTACTTGAAGATCATCTGAAGAAGAATTATCTGGAGCTGGGCAGTGTTGAAGACCACTCATCTAAGAAAGACGATGGTAATCAGTCAGAATGCAGCTGAACGACCTCAGGTGTGCACAAAACTGAACAACAGCACTGCAACTGGACCGCGACCATATCTTAAAGATGCCTTCAGTGTAGGTGACGATCAAACACATTTTTTAAAATTTCAAAACCAGCAATACAAGAAGCAACACACTGAGTGCCAAAGGGTTTACACAATGTGTGTGTGCGTGTGTGTGTGTGTGTGTGGTTGTCTGTCTTTCTCCGTTACAGGCTAAAGTGATCTGAGGTTCCGCCGGTTAATAGAAGGTAGATAGTTAGGAAAGAAATATAGGACTTTCCCACACCTCCTAACACCGGAATCTCATATTGATTAAGTAGATAATCACTGTTAGAGCACACTTTCAACTTCCTCCTTTCGCCACAAGACAATACGGACGGTCGAGAAGGTCACCATCGCCCGAGGCTTGGGACAGAGTTCAGTGCAGCAAGATCGAGGTCTCGGCCCGTAGAAAAGATAAGGAGCCACTGAGGAAAATTGGAGCCCAGTTTGATTTTGCCATACGCTACGTACAGTAGCTACTGGGCATTCTCCGACCCAGTCAGTTTTCATAAGGCTTTAACCATTAAAAAGCCCTTTGACTCAATACTAAGCAGATACATAGACATTGTGAATAATTACAATTAGCAGAGAAGGATGAAGGCAGTGGGGACGTCACAGCGTAACCTGTCACTCATTGAGGATTCAATCCAATTAGGCCAGCATCTGAAGTATTTAACCCACTTAAGTACATCTTAGCAACAATTAGTGCAAAGAGAGCCCCTTTAAATATTGACAGTGGAAGTTATTCCTTTGTTGTACATACAGGTTTTACTAGAAACACATGAGTCTCACTTGGCCTGTAGCTTTGCCGTTTACGTGAAACTGAGCTAAATTAATAAGCAGACACAATACAATAGAGATAGGATCCAGATTTTAAAAATTATAGGCATCTTTGATAAGGATGAGCAAAGATGGACTTATAAAATAAGCAACACATGTAATGAGCTATATTGTATGCTCAAAATTGACAAACTCCACAAGTAAATAACCCCGTATGACTATAGATAGCTCCTGTTGGGCTCCGGTCATCTTTACCAGCACTCTCAGAAAAACAGGAGAAAGTACTAAGCTGCTAATTCACATTACAAATATACAGCCATAAAATAGCCATGTTCTTCTACCTTTTTCCTTGTCATTTATTAATGAGTTTCCAGTGTTAATCCTGGTGGATGGATCGGCAAAAAGTAATTACAGCGAGGAAGTTCAAAAGTTATCTTTTAAATAATAGAAATTTGAGTATGAAAGCGTACAAATGTAAAAGATTAGATTGTTCATTTTAATTTGTAACTTGTTTCATGTGGTTGTGTGGACAGTTGCATAGAAATTATTAAATCAGCGGTGTAGGTTTTGGTGGCCTAATCACATTCAAATTGTGTTAAAGAAATTTCTAGCCTTCAGAGGCTCAGTTTAAAGGTAAAAGGATATATATCATGCAATAGCTCCATTGCATATGAATCAAAGGAAAATGAGTTTGTTTCAAAGAAATGATAATAAAGTCATATTATTAGTGTTTAATCTTCATCAATCAGCCACACTGTCTGCTGAGAAATACATGAAAGGTTACTTTATAATTACAAAAATTAATTCCAGTGCGAGACATTGATTATGCGTTTTCGGTTCAGTTGACCTTGAACGGGAGAGAGAGCTAAACTTTCATGACTGCTGTAATAGTCTTCAGCCCATAAAAGTAGAGGAGTATTATTAAAATTTACAAGACTCCCAGGTATAGGAATAAAGGTAAATAGCCAGCAGAGTTAGGCCTAGTTCTGGGTTAAAGATTCTGGTATTGATAGAATGCAGCTAAAGTCTGGATTTAGTTTTTTTTTTAGAGGTGACAAAGCGGGCGCTGCTAATCTTCACCATTTTTCTTCCTTTTCCTTCTCAGATGTGTCACGCATAATCCACCAGACTGATCAGTTCTGTCTTTTTTATTATGTCGAATATAATTGCAATCCCTGTACATCAGAATGTTTAGTCATTTCATTTCTATGTAAGCTCATTCAAATGGGTAACAAGAACCGCAATATTTGTATGTAGGAAAATAGTGCGTTAAGACTATCGAAACGTCACGGATTACAGCTTGGCGTCTTTCTGCGAACAGAACATCCCATGATTTCGCTCCTCCACCAGCAGTTTATTGAGCCCGATTAGAAACCTAGAAAAACGTGCCTCACAACTAAATCCTCGACAAAGGGAAAGAAAGATTTATATTAAACAAACCGCAAAAGGGTGCAAGGAAGAGGAGAGCAGCCTTTGAGGTTTAGAGCTGACATTCCCTACCACAGCCAAGAGGATACAGAGCTGCCATGTTCAACTCCAAATGCCCACACAAGCATAAGTCCCTCTCAGGTTATTAATATCTGTCCTCATGTTGTGTTTGACCCACTTTATTACCAGCTATACAGTGCATGGGAATATTTAACATGTCGTTTTATAATAGGTCTTTTATGAGAATTGTTTGCATGCAGATTTTTGCTCTTGGAAGAAAATAGTTTTTATTAATGAATTTATCTTGCATGCTGTTATAGGACCAATGTCCTTCAGATCTGACAGCATTCTTCATGTTATAAGAAATACCATGAAGGAAAAGACATATAAATTCTTCAGTAAAGAATGACTGCAGGCAAACGGCATTCATTCATCACCTGAGCCAAGGGACATTCAACTATAATAATAGTCAACCAGGGCACTTAAGCTCAATCGACTGAGTTTCACTAGAATCTTACTCAAACTAAGAATTGATATTGGCTGTATGATAAATTGGAGACTGCAAACTGACAGCTTTGTATCAAATTTCCTTGCAGAAATAATTGCATTCACGCACTTGGGAACACCATATCAGCAAGAGAAAGGAAACTGATTGATCACAAAACCAGCAAAAAAGGAACCTATAACTGCCTAATACATTGCGTCTTCTGCTGAAGTAATTTACTAACCATATACTGTACGTACTATATAAAGGGTTTCACATAAGCTAAATAACTAAAAGCCCCAAATAACTAGGCAAAATTTGTGCAGAAATCTATAAAATCTTCAAGTAAAATATTCCAATGTGTTTTCAACACAAAGAAATGAAACACATTGTTGTTACATGATGTTAAGAAATAGACAAATTTCAGGTTAGAAAACCTATTATAAAACTGGCTCATTATACACTGCCTGGCCAAAAAAAAAGTCACACACTCTAATATTTCGTTGGACCGCCTTTAGCTTTGATTACGGCGTGCATTCGTCGCGGCATTGTTTCGGCAACCTTATGCAACGTCACAACATTCATTTCCGTCCAGAGTAATTTTTGGCCGAGATCTTGTATTAACGACGGGAGAGTCGAACCACTTCGTAAAGTCTTCTCCAGCACATCTCAAAGACTTTCAATGGGCTTAAGGTCAGGACTTTGGTGGCCAATTCATGTGTGAAAATGATTCCTCATCCTCCCTGAACCACTCTTTCACAATTTGAGCCCAATGAATCTTGGCATTGTCGTCTTGGAATATGCCCATTGATGGAATAACCTGGTCATTCAGTACATTCAGGTACTCAGCTCAGCTGACTTCATTGTATTGCTGCATAACGTTGCTGAGCCTAGACCTGACCAATTGAAGAAACCCCAGATAATAACACTGCCTCCAGAGGCTTGTACAGTGGGCATGACGGGTGCAACGCAGCTTTTTTTTTGGCCAGGCAGTGTAGTTTAATAAAGCTTGCTTTTCTAAACAATGAGAAAATTATAGCATTTTCCCTTCTATGGATACCAATGAAACCGACTTTAGTGACTTGAAACCAGGCTCACTTGATGATGACATCATCCCTCAGTTTTTGATTGGTTTGCTCTTTTTGAGTGACACTTTCAATGTTTATTGAGTTTGATTGAACTCAACATTATGGCCTGAATGGATAATTTGTATGCGAGGATGGTGTATGGCTTGAATTGATCATTTGTATGTGAAAATGTGAAAATGTGTCTGTAGACTACACCATACTCCATGAGTGTTCACTTCATGGGGAATAAAAGAAACCCGAAGACGGCATTTCATCATCTAACAATGCTAAAATTAAACTGTGTTAGATGAGGTTTGACCTGTGGCTATATTAGCCTGCATTGAGTTGCCAGGGAGATTAACAAATTATCTTTCCTGAAGAAATTGCACTTGTTTACTGTCACCCTGGTCAACTGTCCAATCATTTAATGTGCTAGTATATTTCATTTCATCAGATCTATTAACCATTCCATCAAATTTTATTATGCTTGACTGTCTATTGCTCTTGGCTGAGATACGTAATCTCATTCAACGCACGGTGCTGTGATGCTGGCATGATAAAACATGATAATTGAAAATCAATGGCACCTAAGTAAATGTAAATTAACAGCACACTTCCCTCAGACACTCAGGATTCGTGTAATTAATGTGTTTTGTCCAGGCAATTACTATGCTAATCACAGAATAATCCCTTAACCGAGAGGTTAAATTGGATTTTGGGGATGATCTTTAAACAGAAAGAAGAATATAAAGTGCAGTGTATGAAGATTAACATTAACCTGATAATCTGTTTGTCCTAAATAGGCTATGTCTAGGGGACCCACTGTCCACCAAATTCTTAGGCACCAAAGTTCCTCTGGCTCTCCGCATACCATAAGTAGCACAGGACAGTCCCTCTTTAAAACACAAGCTCCACGTGCCAGTGGAGAAGGGTGCACTCGACCCTTTCGGCCATTTTACATACCTGTGGTCAGTATCCCAGCTGTTAAATACACATCCTACCTTGTGTTTTCCGCAGGACAAGACATCTCAGTGTGAAGTTCTATGTTTAATTCAATAATAAATATCCCTGTAGACAGAGCTTATTTTTTTATATAAGGTATACATCATTCGGCAGTGCTGATAGCAAGGCCTATGGCAGGGGTCTTCAACCTTATCCCACAAGGGTCGGTGTGGTTGCGGGCTTTTGTTCCAACCAAGCAGTTACACACCTGATTCTACTAATCAATCACTAGAGTCTTTGCTAAGGACCTTGATTAGTAGAATCAGGTGTGTAACTGCTTGGTTGGAACAAAAGCCTGCACCAACACCGGCCCTTGCGGGATAAGGTTGGGCGGCAGTGTCGTATAGTGTAGTATAATGGTTATACTACATGGTTAAGGAACTAACCTTGTAACCGAAAGGTTGCAGGTTCGATTCCCAGGTAGGACACTGCCGTTGTACCCTTGAGCAAGGTACTTAACCTGAATCGCTTCAGTATATATCCAGCTGTATACATGGATAATATGTAAAAAATGCTAAAACGTTGTGTAAGTCACTCTGGAAAAGAGCGTCTGCTAAATGCCTGTAATGTAATGTTGAAGACCCCAGGCCTACGGTATTCTGCATACGGTATGCTAACTGGGCTGGGCCCTCTGCTGTTTCTGCAGGCAGGGCACCCAGTAGCTTAATCGCAGGTCTGTTTTAATCAGTCCACTTCATTAACCAGCGCACATAAACTCATCCATGGAAAGCCAGGAATAACCACTGGTCTCATCCACCTCAGATCAATCCTTATTATTCGCCACCGTTTAATAGAAGGGGCTTAATTAGCAGTATTAAATTATGCATCAGAACATCGCGCAGTTAAACCATTCTTTTCTCTATTTTTTTTTCTTGTGGTTGTGTGTGTACAGTACAGGAATCGGCATGCACAAAAAGTCGCTAAAGATGACACCCCCATAAACAGCACAAACTGTAAATCATATACTATTAATTTATCGTGGGTTTGTGCTCATAGCACAAATGTTTGGTGAAAGGCTGACATTTTTTGGTTACTGGGTGACTTTACCCACTGCAGAAAGGATACCAGATATTATAATTTCCCTTTTATTGTAAAACATATATAATATGTGTACTTTTGACATTATGGGGGTGTTCAATGATATCACCCATGCTAGAAAGGAGGATACCAAATACTATTATAACCATAATATTGTTTTAAAAGACCTCAAACCTATACAAGCACAACATAAATGAATAAAACATGACTGATGTAATTCTGACATTGTGGGGGGTGTAATGACGTCCACAACTCCAGCGAGGATGCTTAACAAAGTAACAATGTAGTCTAGATGAAGTAAACAATTTATAATTTTTTAAAGGTTCTTGAGGGTGCCAAGTGAATCACTGATCCACCTGAACATGTGAGGGCTGAGGAGCAGTGGAGAAACTGGACATCTTAAGGTCACAGAAAGTCCAAGGTCATTGATGTCAAAGGTCAATGCCACGGAAATGTGAATACAAGTGTGAAAATGGAAAGTTCAAGGTCGTGAAAACTGAATTGTCAAGGTCATGAAGCCCTAAAGGTCACACAGCCTTAACATGCTGCCAATGCCACTGAAACAGAAATGTCAAGGTCATGAGGAACTTTATCACGGAAAGAGCTGAACGCGGTCACCCAGGCGGCTTAGAGGAACGAGGGACTTCGGCCCGTGCTGTAATACTGTGCTGTGCAAAGCCGTGTACTTGTTCACACTGGGTGGGTTGGGTGCGGAAGCACATTCGCGGTTTGGGAACGGAGCAGAGAGGAACGCGGGAGACACCGCTGCTGGCAAACAAACGCCCGCGGGGGACGTTTAATGGGCTGTGATGAGCGTGATCTGAGTGTGCGGGGACCACAGCGCTCCAACGCCAAACGCCATTAAGTTAAGGCGGCTGCACAGCGGGGTAGGCGAGGAGACGGAGGCAGCAACAGGCTGATGGGTAATCTAACATGACAATGTTATCATGTAGAAGGCCTTGCCTCACGATTCCATCAATGCCTGTTCTCCAGTCACCCATTTCGAGATACAATGAGAGATCCGTCTCTTTGTGAAGGGACCAAAGAACTGGGCGCTGCAAAGCTTCAACAGCAACAAATGTGAGGTGGAGAGGGGGGTTGGGGGCGAGTGAGAGATTCAGAGGTAGCATAAAAGCTTTTATTTCTCCTTACATTTGACTTTTCCTCCCTCCCGCCAAGGTTCCCGATTAAACCTTATTCACTCCACTCCGCAATCCACCTTACGCTCTTGCTGGCTTTTTAATCAAAAATTTTAATTTGTTTTATTTAATAAAAAATTTAATTTGGTTCTTTCCTCTGAATTTTCTCGCTGGAAATATGACTGGTCGTCGTATTTGCCGGGTTTTAAATATGAATGCGTTTTGCTGATATGAAATTAGCATTTCTTTGTAAAATAAATCACGCTTGGCTCCTGTTGGACCTATTAATTACGTATTGATTTCCGACAAAACAAATGATCATGCAGAATTCATATTGCTGATGGACTTCAGGACTTTTCCGTCTTTACCTTAAGTCTTTTCAGTCTTTTTAAGAGGCTGAAATCAGAACAGCAGCAGAGAGAAGATTTCACTATTGACGAACACTTGCGTTAAAATGCTAAGGTTCACTGCAAGCTCGGGACAGAAGACCGGATCTCCTCCAACACCTACATGAATTTTACAGCCTTTTTTTTTTATCTGCTCCATTTGATTCCCCGTTTGGTAGAAAAAGTGATAAGTGAAACGCGCATCTGATCTGACTAAAAATAGGGGGCGAAAGTGTCAGATGTTAAAATTGATGCGCTGGCTTTAGGAGAGTAAGATTGCTCATATAAATAACCTTGCTTAAAATAGTAGAGAGCCCCATTAATCTTCATGTCATTGCCAAGGATAAGCGGGCAGAGTAATTAGAGTTAATGCAAATTCATTTTTTATTTCCGAAGTTATTCCTCACTATCTGTAAGTAATGGGTGGATGTTGGGATCAAGGTGATGGCACTCTTGGAGATGGGGTGACAAACTGCCATATGCAGAGGGTATTGAGAGAATGACAAATTACGTGAAGTAGTTGAAGTCTCGCCTGCGGTTTTATAAGCCGAGACAAATATGTTTTCACATACACAGTTACATTTCCAGAGAATTGATGAATCTGAAATAGTATCCATGTTTCTGTTATTTTATCTCCACCAGTTGAAAATTGTGTTGAAGGGTAACTACACTCTAGACCACTTTTTTTTTTTTAGCTGTAAACGTGTTTGTACACCTATCTTGTAATGAAACTTATTCATCCATTGTGTTATTTCAACAATTCTGAAATAATATAGTACATCAGAAAAAAAAACTGTCAAAAAAGCGTCTTGGTGCTGCCCTCTATCGGTTGAAATGTTATTTCTGCTCTCCACTCTGCCCCTGCCCCAATCGTGATGTCAGAGTACCTCTTTGGAGGTACCTCTACGTCATATGGATAATTGTTGCTGCCCACAACGGAAATAGCTGGAACCTGATTGGTTAGACACTACGGTCCTTTGGTTTCGGCTCCACGTTTTTAAACCGGAATAATAATCTCACAATGTATCCAGCAGTGAATTTGTTCCTGTATTTAAGGGAGAGGAAAAAGAATGTCCGATAAAGAACGGAAAAGATATACAGACCAATATTTGATGTTTTATAATTAATTGATAGACAGTTTCTGGATCATTTTTGCTTTGAAAGAAACAATTTTGTACTCGTGTCAGCTCAGCTGCACCAAAATGATTAGGAAGCTCAAATTAACTATCAGCACAGTGTACCAGTGCTCGACAAGGTTACAGTCTCTCTCTCCTTCCAGTGTATGGTGCACTCGCAAAAATTGATCGTTCGGACAGTGGTTGCACGTAACATTATTAAGCATATGTGACTTCAACTGGTGAATTTTAAGATGTCACATATACTTAATAATACCACCGTACATAATTTTATTAAGTAAATCATATAAACATTTTTTTTTTACATTTTAAGTAAATCTTACTATTTATTTGTTTGCTTAATAATATTGTGTGCAACCACTGTCCAACGTTTATTTTCTGAGTGTGTGACAGGTAGCCTATATCCCAATATCTAAGAATTGATGAATGATGAATGTTGAATTCACCAAGGCTATGATGCGATAGGTTCATTACCTTCCCCACCACCAAAGAGCAACGATGCACAATGGCAAATGTGATTATTAAAGGCACTGTCTCTGCCACGTTGAAAATGCTTACCCCCCACAAACATTTTTAGCAGAAACCTGGCAGTCCAGGGGACAGGTACAAGAAGCAGGTCATTAGAATATCATGCCATGTATCACACATATTTTAAGATAAGCACCCACGGAGCAAAAAATTAGAATATGACGTAGATCACCCCGCATTAAAGAGTTACTTAAGGAGTTACTTAACTTACAAAGTTAAGGAGTTACTTAACTTACAAAGTTGACTTAAGTTTGACATCTCTGAATCTGGCCCAAAGTGCCCTGCTCTCTCTCTCTATCAAGTCCCAGTTCTACTCCATCCAATGTAAAACTGAAAAAGTCGGACCCTGATATGAACCACAGTCCCCTAAATCAAGACTTAAGATTTGAAAAAAACTATTCCATAGATACCAGGTTTTTTTTCGGAACTATTGCAGTGTATACTGTTTAATAGCAAAATAAAACATATTATGATGGAAACATTTTGACAGAAAGACACTGCATGTGTGTATGATTCCACAAGTGGGCACTTACATTTCACAGTTCAGCTGAGCATTTTAATTGACGCTACACAGATAATTGTACTAAATTATTATATAATTATTATATTCTTAAAAATATACATTTGTAGATGAAGTCACCATTGTTTAAATATTAAAATCATAAGCGTCTATGCAGGAGCAGGGTCAGTGTATCTGTGGATTATCTCTGAACTGATAAATGAGCTGCACCATCAGACAAAGAATGATTCACAAAAAACAGGGCTGGACATAACAAGCCCAAGCAGTGGTTTGTGAAAGTTGCCTTCAGACCTTGATTTTTAAAAATCATTGTTTGACCTTTGAGCTTTATTCTCTCTGATCATATTGTGAAGCCGTGTCGAACTTGGAGGCTCAGAGCACAACATGGTGATTAATTCATCTTTGCACACTGCACCAAGGCAGCCAAGAACAGAGAAAGCCAAAACAAAAGGGTCCAATGAAAGCTCTTCTCTTTTTTTTTAATATAAGGTGATGGTTATGTAACATGGGTCTTCTTGAGGGACGAGACAAATAAAGGATGAATCTTTCGTCAGTAAGGCCACACAACCCTCCTCTCATCACACACAAAAGCACTAGGGTGTTGCTCTACCCTTGCGATGTTGGAGCCGTGTATGAAGAGTAACATCTTGCATTACATTGTTTGCATTACATTACATTACGTTAGTCATTTGTAATGTAATGTAATGTACATTACATTACAAATGTTCCCCCTCCCCCTCTTAAATTCTTATTAATAGTCAACAATGTGTTCAAATAGCAATCTTGTCTGTTCTGCCCTGATGTTCAGGAAAAACCACAGAGTAAGCAAATTGGCTTTTCCATAACCCCCCTGACTCTCTGTAATGTCATATAAATTGATTTTTTTTTTAACTGGACACTTTTATTTTAGTTCAGCTTTCACCATACCCTCCTGCAGCAAAAACCAACGGAGAGTGAAAGGGCCTTCATTCAAACGCCTCTTCCAGTACAACGGAACGTGGAAAGAGAATACATTGAAGCCAATTTGGGAAGATTTAATGACACCCGTTATTCTGTCGATTTTTCTACTGGCAAATTATTGCATATGCAGCTGGCTCATTACAGTATTTGAAGTTGATTCATTGGCATGCCCAGTATGGACACCACTGTCAATTTATATGTGATGGAATTTTAGAGAACGTATCTACTGTATAACTCAATGCTCCAGGCCATATCCACAAAGGTACATCAGAATTTTGAGGATTGTGCTTGTACCAGTTTGTGTCAGTGCATGGCAGTGGTTAAAAATTAATTTACATACATACAGCAAAGCACATACACGACATGGCCAAAAGTATATGGACATCTGCTCATCCAACATCTCATTCCAAAATCATGGGCATTAATATGGAGTTGGTCCCCATTTGTTGATGTAACAGCCTCCACTCTCCTGGGAAGGCTTTCCACTAGATGCTGGAGCATTGCTGCATGGATTTGTTTCAATTCTGTCAGAAGAACATTAGTGAGGTCGGGCACTAATGTGGGGCTATTAGGCCTGGCTCGCAGTCGGCTTTCCAATTGATCCCAATGGTGTTTGATGGGGTTGAGGTCAGGGCTCTGTGCAGGCCAGTCAAGTTCTTCCATACCAATCTTGACAAACCATTTCTGTATGGAACTCTATTTGTGCATGGGGGCATTGTCATTCTGAACAGGAAAGGGCCTTCCCAAAACTGTTGTCACAAAGTTGGAAACCCAGAATGATCTAGAATGTCATTGTATGCTGTAGTGCCTTCACTGGAACTAAGGAGCCTAGCCTGAACCATGAAACCCAGCCCCAGACCAAGGGATGTCCACATACTTTTGGCTATATAGTGTATATGCCAACACGCCTTGGATAATTGCATCCAGTGCTTTTTAACATAATGCCCTGCTTTTAATTTGTCCTGAACTTTGAGTATCAATTTCATTGAAGGCATAGTTTGTTTTTTGTTTTTTTTCAAACACAGCTAATTACATTTCCTATGAAAAAAAAAAGAAAGGCACACTTGCATTTGTTTTCCAAGTTAAGGAATAAGTTAAATTTGACTGAATCCTGGCCAATGGTAGTCATGAGTACTGAGAGAGGAAATCACGTTTTAAGCGACGGTAGATCTTGTGTGTCTCCGTCTCCTACTGGGTTCCCCACTGCAGCCCTGAAGGATATGCAGATGCGGAGTTAATGAAGCAACAGTTGGAGGAATCATTAGCTCTGGAGGCAGAGCTGAATTCACTTATTTCTTATTTATTTTATTTCACCACGCTTCACGCGCATTTCCATTATTCATTATGCCAGATGAGGCCAATGAAGGGAAGACGCATCGAGACCCCCGTCCTCCGAAAAGCCCGTCCGTTCTTTCACAGCCTCCTTCTCTGCCTTTTTTTTCGCCAGGGGAGGGACGTACTCCTCTTTAGTACCCTTGCCTGCTGGTTCTCCTAAATTAATTTCACAGCAACCACTATTTATTGCCTGTGTCAGGAGGAAAAGCTAGGTTTGTACTGTTTGAAGAGGCCTACATGCCGTCAGCCATATTAAAGCCACCCCTAAAGGTGGCTGTTGTTTGGAGGTGGGGAAGGGGAGGTGATGTCCACTTACACTCGTTGGGTAATAGAGGGTCTTCTGGGAGGCCTGTGGAAACCGGGGGTGAGCATGGGGGCAGAGGAGGGCAAGGCCAGGGGACTAAGACCTCCCCTTTCATTAGAGCCACATGCTGCCGTTCTCCAAAACTACACGGCCGATAACAAACGAGACGAGCGGCGGACCGTGCGTAGAGCGTTTCCTCCCTGCAGCGGTTCACACGTGCGACGCGGTAGCATGCTAATGCATCGGCGCGTTGAAACAATGTTGGACTTCGAAAGCGCTCCGGCGCCCAACCGGAAAACCCCGACGGAATGCGCTTTAATCCGTTCCTGCAGTACGCCGGGAACGACAGGGTTTTTATTTTTATCCCGAGTCAGCTGGTCTCAACTGGACATTAAGCCGCTAACTGGATGTAAGCAGGAGGCTGCTGGACGGGCTGCATTCCTCGTGCAAGAGAGGGCGGGCCCCTCCCCACCGAGATCAGCCAATGGCTTCAGGGCACAGCGGCGACCGCTGTCATGTACTGATTCCTAGAGAGGTGCTTCAAGAAGCCATTCAGGAGAAATGGAATCTCTCACCTCGGGGGCCGCTGCTGCCAGAGACGGCCCTCCGTTTGAGAATCGGAGGACACAGTAGGACTGCACAATGGCGTGCCGTCAGAAACGTGCCGCACACTGAATACAAAGCAGGGGCACGCACACAAGCCCCCTCCAGCAAGCCAAATCACCTATTGGGCCGCTGTCGGCGCAAGCTGTCGGGCCGACAGCTTTTGGCAAACCGGCACTACGGCGGCTTTCTTGCAGCAGCAGGACTATTCACCAGCTGTTGTACCTTTTCAAAGCCGACTGCCTCGCCTACACTGCCCGCTAGTGGCCTGCTACAGTGCCTTTTCGCAAGAAATCTGCAGTTGCACGGACAGCAGGCCGCTATTACGTAATGTGTATTTACCGCATGGGCTCCGTATTACAGCGTGCAGTTTTCATGTTGATATTCACGTCTTGTTCACAGAACCGATGGGGAAAAGCCCCAAACTCCAGCCCCACGACTCCCAGCATTACAATTTCCAGGTGTTAAACAAGACCGTGTGTTTCAACGAATATTATAAAGCTTCAAAATCACTGTCTGTTAGGTTTCTGCTGCAACATTTATATTTTATCTGCGGTCTCTAGCATCTCTGCCATTGATTCGCTCGGAAACAAATTGCATTTCGTAGATGTTGCCCTCATTACTATTTAATCATTATAACTTCTCAATTATTCATTTTGCAGTCTTCTTTCAAGCCTACTAATATTACACTTCTCTGGAAGGCTATTGACTTCTCTGTATGAAATTCTAAACTGTTTTCATTTTGCAGTTGTCTTGAGCGGGGACAACCATTGTTCTTATAATGCTTTGCGTGTCCCTTGCCTCAGTATTGTGCTAAAGCTTAAAGGACTCTTGAAAATATCATATATTACAGATTAAGATGGGTTTGAAGTTTCTATTTGCTGGGTAAATCAGATTAGAAAATGAAAATGGATTTCATGAGCTGTCGTGGAAAATGGTAAGACGCTCCGGAATGTTAGATGAGTTATTTAAAGGCTAATGAGTTTCTGTGTTCCTTATAATACTCATTTTTAATAAAAGGCTATGGAACAAGGATGGACACTTCAATGAAAACAAAGCTCAAAAATCCACCAAACAAGCATGCTTTGCTAAAAGAAGGTGCTAATATTTGGTTTGTCTCTCAGGAAAGCAATGCACAAAGCTTTTTTGAAAATGTGAGGCTTTCCAGAACCAAAGATAAGAATATATTTGAGAATATTCTGTGCTCAATCAAGCGTGTGTATGTGTTTGTGTGTGTATGCGTGTGAGTGAATGTGTTTCTGTATGTGTTTATATAAAATGTTTCATCGATGGTATTCTCTTCTGCACACTCAGCAGAATGCTGATGAAGTCACCCACCACACACACACGCACACACACGCGCACACACACTCCATGTTCGCACACTGAGAGGTGAGTGATTCTACATTGAAGATGACATTGGAGTGCCTGTGAAAGTGCCCAGTTTCCCGTCCGCCTGACTAATTGGAAAATCCAACCATCTTTGAATTAGGTAGCAGATTAGAAAATAGAGGTCAGAAAAGCGACAGGACATGATTTTTCTGAATTCATTGAAAAGGTAAAAGCGTGTTAGTTCATTTATTTTCAACATATAGCACATGCCTAGTGCCACTACTGTGCGTCTCCCTTCAACACTGACGTTAAATTTACCTGACAGGAATTGTCTTGTCCAGGAGATCCGCTGCATAGTTGTCCTATTCAGGATCTCTAATGCATTAAATTGAAACAATTGAGTTGCTATTGTGTTTCAAACATCTCTTAACATTCCCATGACAGCTGTTATTCTCAGGGGTACTATTACCATCTATATAAATCACGGCTATAGATACACGTAACTATTGTATGTTTAGCATATAACTAAAATATTTAATCTCCTATAATCTAAAAAAAAAACTATTGTATGGTAAATGTTTAGCACATAACTAAAATACTATAATCTAAAAAAAAAAAAAGTTGGCGTGCAAATATCTGGAAAATACTGCATTTACAATGTGAAATAAGCAGTCTAAATTCCCTGAAACCTGACCCAATTCTTTTTACCTCAGGGAGCAAGTTAGATTCTACCCTTTTCCCTCAGTCTCCAACATTAGTGTGGAATAATCCTGATAATTTCTACGATAGTATTCAAAAAAGACAGCTGTTCATATATAAAATGGAAGGTTACACTGACTGGGTCACAGTAACATTGGATTGTGATGCCAACCCTACCACCAGCTGTAGAGTTCCACCCATATGCTTTGTAAGCAATGGACAAACTGCACGGCGTATTGGAATTATGGAATTCAATTGATATCACTCAAGCTTTTCCTGCTCTTAGCAAGACAGGCCATTTACAAAATCAATTAACCATTTAGCAGATGGCTTATTTGAGAAGTATTATATTTATATTGTTTTTTCTTGCTGGTCCAGTTACAGGGGTAATGAATTAAAAATGCACAAGATTTTGCAAAATATTTGTACAAGTTCAGAGATGGGCTTCATTCATGAAGCGTTCCTAAATATGCGTGTACATTTATGTACGAAATGAGTTGGTAGGAACAATTTACGCTGGATTCATCACCTTGTGGGAAAGGCAGATTTTTAATATTCACGTACGCATGTTCATACAAGCGCGCCGCGTTCATGTTATTATGTGATTATTTCGTTATTTTGTAACTTTAAAGATCCATACGAAGTCAAAATGGCCCAGAAAAAGCTAAATAAAGAATTATTGCGACACTGAAATCGAAGTTATATTAGAAGATGTTCAATCAAGGAAAATGAATAGTTTAGTATCGTCCATGCAAGTGTCATTAAGTAAATAGTAGGCCTAAAGTAGCCTACATGGTAAAGTAAAAAGACATGGCAGGATAATAGCATGCAGGACATGGAGAATATCCTGTCACACGAGCTGTTAAAGTTCAAGCCTATCTGCATCGGACAAGACTGCATCTGCATTGCATCTTTCTCGCAGCCTGGAAATAAATAAAATAATTTATTTACTAATTTTGTCATTTTGTTGGTGTTCTGTGCGTGATTTTAAATCCCTGATTCCCTAGTGATGGAAAGAGGTAGTTAGGAATCTATACTCTGACACAGTAAACAACAATTTGACATAGATACGCAGTCTCTCACCGCAGCGTTCTGCAAACGAGTGCCAACTGAAGCTGTTGTGGGTCCCATCTGTCTATGGTCCCACCAGGTAACCAGGCCAGGACATTGAAATACATTTCGCATGAAATATGAACTGCACAGAATTGACAGCCCTTTCTATGCACATTTTGAAAACGTATCTTTGATGGAGCCTCAAGGCTACATTTGTGCAGTACAGTTACGGGAATTTCAAAAAAACTTAAGTATCCTGAATAGAGAAGCCCTCCTGAAAAGTAAACCCTACATGATACCGAAACACCACCCTCAAAAAAATACATAATTTCTGTATGTAATATTATATTGTAATATTATAACCTGTATTTTTCTCAAATATGATCCTGTACTGTACCTGGGAAATAATTGCCAATGGACTATTCTGAAGCTGCACAAAGAAACAGATTTGGGTTTGAATGCATTGCAATGGATTGTATTTTTTTTCCATCTGAAATGAAAACATGCATCCTACACCAGAAATGACCTATTGACTGAATTATGTTTTGTATAACAATGACAATTCTACACAGGTTAAACCTTTTATTCTCACATTACATACAAGCTAGCCTTTGCAGCAGCTTTCTATACAATGAACTAGTGCACAGTACAAGGTGTGGCTAAAGTCACAAGTTTTACATTTACGGTAAATGATGTCACTATCACTAGTGTATATTGTGTTTTTACGGTCCCGGTTTTGTTGTATTATTAAAAATGTAGTATTAAAAGTATATAGTGTAATTTCTATGTTTTTGGTAGCTTTCATTTATCTCCATGCCCTAACCCCTGCCCCCATCTGTAATGAATAAGCATACTAACAAAGCTAAACCAGCAAACAGTCCAGTCAGGATATTTCATAAGGCAACAAACGACCCTTACAGCATTAGACACTAGATACTATATGGGGTAAAACAATGTATCATGTAGCATGTGTTTGAGTGAATGGTATTCAGTAAGTCCATCAACAGAAAATGAGCTGTTTATGAAATTGCATGCTGTACTGAGGTCCGGGAAGCATATCAGAAATTTTGAGAGGACCAAGGTTGTATGATTATGATGCAGGATGAAATTTCTTAAGTTTTTTTTTTTTCTTCTTCTTTTACAAATTACAAACAGATGTAGGATTCCCTTTATTAATGGAATCACATTTCCAGGTTAAGATAAAGCTTCAGGGTGTGCACTCTCCAACCCTGAAATGTAAATGAGAGTGGTGAGTAAGCTGTAACCAATAAACATGCTAATTTTGGCAGTCTGTGCCAAGGTCTTATTTGGTAGAAAAATGGGGGGGGGGGGGTCTTCTTGTCACAAGGAGAAAGTTCATTAATGCTCAGTGAGCCAGGATGAAATGTTTAAGGAAGAGAGGGGGTGGGAGGTCGAGTCGAAGCAGATTAGGTTTCCTTATATTTTTCTCTGTCCTCTATTTCTGAAATACCAAACCTCTATTGTGATGAGACTCATCACTGCTCCGTATTTACATATAAAGTGCATGCCTTTAATGAAATGATGGGCCTTTTTCACTTGACGAGAACCAGGGCTCTCCCTGTTACAGAAGTTTTTCCTTGCCGATCTTAATTTTTCTCATCCCCAGAAAAGGAGCGATGGGTCTTGGGCTCATGCTCGAGGAGGAGGTGGGCAAGCTGGATAATCTGAAAGTGTAGATGCCTTGATTGCTTCATTACGATGTGACAACACCGTAAAGAGGAGAGATGGAGCAGCTCCCCACTGAAAATTAGATTTCCCTCTCATCAGCGTACGCACAGGCATAATAGCCAGCGAAGATTAAAATAAGCACGGCGCATCTGAAGCATGCTTGCGTTGTACCTGCAGGGTTGCCACGGCGCTGATATGTATTATGCTAAATGTACTGTGGAGAGCAAATGAGTGTTCCGGTCAGGAAATGAAAAGGAGTTACGTTCATTCAATTAAAAAATATTTAGTGTTAGCTTTCTCATTGTTTCGTTCCGTCCAATCTCGCAATAACCAAGTTCTATTAATACCTTCAATGCTTGTTTCTTTTAATGCAGGGTTGAGAATAGTTCTGCTTTCAAATGGGGCCACATAGTGTATGCTCAAGGGAATAAGGTAATTAACTCTAGGGATATGGATGACCAGATTATTCAATTAAATTTTGTCCTCGTATTCTTTGTAGAGTTTCAAATAGAGGTCCTCTGTTTCTCTTCAGCTATATTCAAAAGGGACTGTAAAGTAATTTTTTTTAATGAGTCTCTTCTGACAGAAAGTCAGAGTGCTGGTTGATGTCCCTTTTCTAATCTTCTTCCGCAGTGCAAAACCGTTATCACGCTTGAGAAAATAAATCATTTAAATATTATTGCTTTTTACTAACAATTTGTCAAAGCCATCAACCCAAATTGTATACATCTGCCGAACAAGTAGCATATTGATATAGACGACACCTGTGATTTATTCCTCTTTCATAGGCGAGTTATCATCATTACTGTGCCAGAGGATTGTACAGTTGAGGCCAATGACGTGGGCAGATTTTCAGGTTGCCAGTTGACCAGGTTGCCAGGTAACCTTGGAGCCATTAATAAATAAGTGATAAGAAAAGGCTTACCCCACTGACTGAAACACTCTCTCGCCATTCCCAACTGCAGCTAACACCAGATTCAATCAATAGGATGCATCACTCCTCAATGCGCAAGTGCATTAGCCAGATGTGATCTACACAGAATCCCTGTTTATCGCAGTCTACTGTACAGACTACAGAAATAGCCTCCTTTTCTTGTCACCATATGAAGAATGCATGACGTGGGTGGAAGTGCAAGCTCTCACAGCCTTGCTTGAACCGTGATTGGTCAGAAACCGCCCCCGGTCATGTCATCCTAGGTACCATATTGCAGTGGTTCCCACTGATCTACTGGTGGGTCATGTGAGGAGCTGGGGGGGGGGGGGGGGGGGGTCACAGAACTGTGTATCATATTCTTTCCATTGACATTCTCAGTAGTAACATTAAAGACCCCGTGTAATCATTGTTATCCTGCCTATAACAGGATACCAGGATATAAATACATATATCTTACTTTTTACATATGTATTAAACATAACTTTAATGATAAGTATATAATTTAAGCACTACAGTTGGAGGTCTGACATGCCTGCGTGTTATGTATGGATATCCACTTGATTGGCAACTCACTTAAAATGTAAATGCCATGTTAGTTATGCAAGAAACATGGTCCCCAACTGACCAAGGACAAATCCTTGTAGAGTGGCCAGGATTAGCACTTTGTTGAAAAAATACAATTAATAAAAAGCATGATTGTAAATAAAAAGCGTGATTTGTGTGAACAGTAGCTATTTGTAGCATGCTGTAGCTGTGGTCTTACAGCCAGTCCTGGGCAAAGCTTTCTCCTAACGAGAGCGTGTAATGTTTGCAGATTGTCCTTAAAACACCTGTCCCCACAAGCCTTTGTCTTTCTGTTAGCAAAGCACACCTCTGCACTGCATTACTCTCAAATCTGTATTGATTGCCTGAGAGATTATCCAAAACTTCAATATGGAAAGACTCAAGCCTATAAACAAGGAAATTTAAAGGAGCTTCAAGATGACAACACCAATTTTTTAACGTAAAATGCCCCACCTTTCGTGGGAAAAGGCACCTTCTCTGCTGATTTAATGAATCACACCGTTCTGGCTTCGCTCTGCGACGCCGAAGCTGAAACCGGCTCTTACCCTTGCCTGGTTCCACCCTGATGGAAAATGTCATATAGTATCAGCTTCCCTTAAGTCTGTCACCGCTGCGTTTTGACAGCGCCGCTGGTGTCTTATCGGCCACATCAACACGCATTGCTGGCGGAGAAACCATTGAGGGGATCATGGCCCACTGCTTGTACACATGTCCCCCCCCCCCACCCCATTCCAGCGTTGTTTCCCAGATCACAGATACGACTCTGCGGTTGGACCGCATGTTACAGTGCTGTATGGCTTGGTGCACGGGTTTCACGGTCGCCTCGAAGGACACCGTGGGATACTGTGACGACATTCAGACATGGGCACACGCCATTCAATCATGAGCTTCATAGCCAGTAGTGTATATTTGTTGGGAAAACAGGGGAAGCTTGGTATATGAGGGCCAGTGCTGCCAGTCTGTCATTTAAATACCGGACATACCTATATAAACTGCTTCCATTTTCTATTTGCCAATGAGCATTATGGTTTCATCATTTGGACTGTGTTTGAGTCATGAAACTGATAATAATATATTATTATACTATATACACTGCCCGGCCAAAAAAAAAGTCGCAGTTGCACCAGTCATGCATAGTGCCCACTGTACAAGCCTCTGGAGGCAGTGCTATGATCTGGGGTTGCTTCAATTGGTCAAGTCTAGGCTCAGCAACGTTATGCAGCAATAAAATGAAGTCAGCTGAGTACCTGAATGTACTGAATGACCAGGTTATCCCATCAATGAGCATATTCCAGGACGACAATGCCAAGATTCATCGAGCTCAAATTGTGAAAGAGTGGTTCAGGGAGCATGAGGAATCATTTTCACACATGAATTGGCCACCAGAGTCCTGACCTTAACCCCATTGAAAGTCTTTGGGATGTGCTGGAGAAGACTTCACGGAGTGGTTCGACTCTCCCGTCGTCAATACAAGATCTCGGCCAAAAATGAATGCAAGTCTGGACGGAAATAAATGTTGTGACGTTGCATAAGGTTGTCGAAACAATGCCACAACGAATGCACGCCATAATCAAAGCTAAAGGCGGTCCAACAAAATATTACAGTGTGCGACTTTTTTTTTGGCCGGGCAGTGTATTATTTATACTTACATCAAGTAAAAAAAAGCAATTACTTCTTTGTGTTTGTGTACGTGTATACATGCATCTGTATCTCTGTATGATTTGTCTGAATTATATTTTAAATTACACAGAGAGATGCAGCTTTGGACCAGTGCAGAATTGAGTTTCCTTCATTGTGTATGCAAACAGTATAGCTGTAATTTCATTTAACTCTGCGCTTCGTAAATGTTATAAACGTGGCTTGTATCCAGGGCTTACTTCCACGGTGTAATAATGTATATAGTGTATAATGTTTCTCAAATGGCACCAATGCGCAGCAAAATAAATTAAAGTTTACAAATATATCAGGCACAGAAAACAACAGAGCTCAACAGATCCAGGGCTAAAAAATGTGCCGTAATTAATATGACTACCATTAATGCAAAGTGCCTACCCGCAAGTAACATAAATCTCTTCTTGTGTTTTACAAAGCAACTCCGACTGAATGCGGCAAACAAATCAACAATCTCTTGTTTTAATTAACAGAAGGAAAATGCATTTTCAGAAGGGTTCTCCGAGTAATAAACAACTGAGACGTGCGGGAAACAAACAAAAAAAAAGGAGAGAAAAAAACAATCGAGTCAGTCATATTGGTTAATGTGTCGTGCGATGTGTGTCAGCAGGCGTCTTCCAGAGAGCAAACAAACCCGCTGTTTCACAATCATCGCCAACTCCAGGAGCTCCATCAAAAGTGCATCGTTACATCTCGTTTTCCAATGATAAACCGGTGAGAGGCACGGCCGTAAAAAAAAAACAGACGCAGACGCAAGGCACCTTCTTGACCTGTTGAGGAGCAGGCGTTGGGATCTGGAATGGATATTGACTTCGCTCCCCTGGAGGTTCTTGATAGAAAACGAGCCTTTTCTGCATTGTAGTTTTTGCGGTTTCGGTTAAGTTAAGCGTGACCTCAGGAATGGAAGCACAGTGAAGATTCTCCTGTGAGAGTGACAGTTTGGTGGCCCCCCGGCCGCCCGGGTGCCGGCTGACGCACTGAGAGAGCGGTCGGATCCGCGGACGGCACTGTTACACCCGACGAGCTTGAACCCTTGTTCGCCGGAGGGACCCCGATGCAGGTCTGTTCACAGTTTGAGGGAATTTGGTGTAGTTCAGACTCATTTTGCACTGTCCTCTTTTACCGCACACAGGAACTCCAACTGAGCTGTGCTGCCTATTTCTTTTTAAAACAAATACAAATAAATTAATTAATTCCAGTAAAAAAAATTGAATACAAAAAATAACAGGAAATCTGCGGTTTTAAATATGTGGCGGGTGGTGCAGCAAGTAAGGAACCAGGCTTAAGCTATACGATGTGGTTGAATTCCCAGGGAGGTTGCGACAATACCTGTGAGCAGATATCCAGCTGTGCAAACGGACAGTGCGTAGGTGTCAGCTACTCCATAAGTATAAGTCGCCCTGAGTTAAGATGACAGCACAGCTATTAAATCGAAACAAAAAGCATTTTCACAGAAAACTGATTATTTTGACCACTGAGAGCTTATCATTGAACTGCACTCTGATTGGACTTGGGAGCGGGAACGGTTTTGGCGAAGGTGCGAATGCAGACTCCATTAAGCTAGCCTTATCAATAAAGAGGTTCATTCCACAAAGGCCCATCACATTTCAGCATACAGCAGTTCTCCAGTTTCTCAGCAAAGACGGCCTGCCACTGATCTGAAATATCAGCGTTTATTTAACCCCCAACCGGAAAGGTGTTTTTAATTAACCTATTTCCAGAAGAGATTAAAACCACCTATCTGGTAGCAGATTACTTAACTCACCATGAAGCCTTCATTAACCCTGATCTGGAAAATGCTATTTTTGTGATTCTAGGCACTGTTTAGTACTTTTATTATAAGGAATACAGCACATAACATCATCAAACTTAATTTCTGAATGCATGAATTTATACATAAAAATACCCTCATTAAATTAAATTTCATATTGACCTTTGATTCATTAATAATATGATCCAGCAAAGGGCACTCAATTTTACTGTAAAAGGAACTGTCCAACCACTTGCAAAACACTATGATAGTGATATAATTTTTAGTGTTATAGCCTTCTATAGGTCCCGACAGAAAAAAAGCATTTTAATTTTTCTAACATAATACAAGTGTCTTGGATGACATCAACATGTAGCAGTGAATATATTTTCTAAATATTATGTATTTTATTTACATGATACCTTGTAGTGTAGGTTTCAGCATAGTAGAATATATGGTTCTTGAGATTAAGACCAGAGATTCAGCAGACAAAAATGTATTGTGGGGTCTTAGGAGGGTAGTTTAGTCTCATTCATGACTTTGATTGGTTACAACTGGATTGATCTGCCACAGAATACCTACAGTGAGCACCATAATTAATTGGACAGTCAGTGACACATTTTTTGTTATTTTGATTCTGTACTCTAGCACTTTGAGTTTCAAAAGATGCAATGAGATTGAAGTGCAGACTGTCAGCTTTAATTTGAGGGTATTTTCGTCCATATCGGATGAACCGTTTAGAAATTATAGAACCTTTTGTACATAGTCCCCCCCATCAAAAAATATTGGACGGTTTAACATAATGTCGAATAAAGCAATTATTTTTCATATTTGGTCACATATGCTTTGCATGCCATGACTTCCTGATGTCTGTGACCGAACAATATCAAAAGACTCTTGATATCTTATTTTCTGGTACTCTTACAAGTGATACTATAGCTTCTCTGCATTTGAATGGATCTCTATGGGAATTGAGGGGTGGGACTAGATTTAGCTGTAAATTATGCTGGAACAGTATGGAATTCATGGTTGGCGAAATGACTGTAAATCATCAAGGGTCTGAGGTATCAAACAAGCCTCAAACCATCACTATGCTGCCAGATATGCAGTGGATATGGATGGATCACTAAGGGTTGTTCCTATTGAACTCTATGGAAAAATAAGTCAGGAGAAGAAACCCTTATCCATCCATATCTACTGCATATCTGGCAGCAGAGTGATGGTTTAAGGCTTGTTTGATACCTCAGACACTTGATGACTTAGCGAAACATGTGTTCCATACTGTTTCAGTGTAATTTACAGCTAAATCTAGTCCCACCCCCCAATTCCCATAAATATTCATTCAAATGCAGAGAGGTTATAGTATCGCTTGTAGGAGTACCAGAAAATACGATATCAAGAGTCTTTTGATATTTTTGGGTCACAGACATCGGGAAGTCATGGCATGCAAAAGATATGCGACCAAATATTAAAAATTATGACTTTATTTTACATTATGTTAAACTGTCCAATATTTTTTGATGCAGGTTCTATAATTTCTAAACGGTTCATCCAATATGGATGAAAATGAATGAATGAATGAATGAATGAATACTCAAATTAAAGCTGACAGTCTGCACTTCAACCTCATTGTATCCTTTCAAACTCAAAGTGCTAGAGTACAGAACCAAAATAACAAAAAATGTGTCACTGTCCAATGAATTATGGTGCTCACTGTATATTTCTCTTTATAGTGTCCGACAAAATGTGCTGAATTAGTGCCTTGAGCCCAGATGAACAGCGCAGAATATGAAAAGCCATTACTACAGGAGACTGGTTTAGAAATGATATATAGAAAATATACTTTTTTATATATAGAAAGTATATTTTTAAAATCTGGATTCTTCTCCTATGTTACTCCCCTACTCCACTCCCCCACCCACCATTTTGCCTATATTAGAAGCTAGCACATGAGTATCTTCATAATATCTTTATTTCTGAATTAGTGTAAACAAGTTAATTTGCATGCACTGTCATTTACTTTCTTATCACAGCATGTCAGCTCTTTTTATACAAAGTTATTTGATTAATCTCCTCCATGCATTTTCAGAGAGATCGATGGTTGTAAAGATTAGAGTCCTTTGAATTATCATCTGCATCTTGAGAACAAATTGTGCTGCAAATTAATTAAAACCTTGGAGTATTTTCTTGTGAAGTGAATTTAATTGGTCCAATCTGTTCCCAAAGTGATTTGTATTCAGTAGGAACGTAGGAATTAATGAATACGGCTTTGAGACAATGCAAGTAATGCAGGGGAAATCATGCATCCTTTTTAAAACAAAAGGAAATGCACTTCAGGAAAAGTGAGATTATGTACAGATGTTTCACTCTGATTATGTACTTAGAGGCTAGAGCTGTTGGCTGGATTCAATTGAAATCATTTTAGTTAAAAAAATATTCTTGTCAATTGAATCAAACAAACAAAAAGGTGACTTGATGGCTGTGAATTGATTCCCAGACTCGCTTCTATTTAATAAATTGCGAGAATCTATTACCGTGGCAATCGCACTTTCCTAAGAGATGACTTGGAAGTTTTGATTGAATCCAGGGGATAGCATCCCTCCCCCTGACTGTAGCGATGTGTCTTGTGATGGCAGTTTGAGAGCTGCTGGCTTGTGACACCTCTTCCTAATTTCATACAGTTCAATGGTAATTTTGATTCATCAATGCTGGCAGTTGTGCCTTAGCAGAGCTCTACTGTAATCATTTCATTCTGAGAGGTAAGGACAAAGTACAAATTAAATGCTACTGAAAACAGAGCTCCCATTAATGCTTCTTAAATGGTTTTTTAAATTCATTCAAAGCGTGCATTTTAAAATTTCAAATTCACAACATCACAGAAAAGAGGGGGAAAAAAAGGAAATTCTTTGACAGACTAATTTGCGGTCGTCACTGGTGTAGATTTTCACAGGGGCCTTAAAATTATGTTTAAAAACAGTAACAGAAGAAAAAAGAAACATGGGCGGATATCACGACGAGACATTTACATCTTCATCCAATCAGGAAACAGGCTAAATAAATCACAGTGTATGAGTATTGCAATGACAGCTTTTTACTGAGGCTCACTTTAGTTCCAGACCCCAGCACCAGATCTCCAATAAATGGGCAATCATAAGGACTCAAGGACGCTTAGTCCCGGATAAATCGCCCCACTTGCAGCGAGGGAACGCAGTCATTTCCCTCAAACGTCAAATGACTGCCGCATACTTTAGTCTTTATGGAGTTACACACACACACACACACACACACACACACACACACACACATGCACATGCAGTGCAGTACGTGCACCATTTTTGATGTATGGTTCCAAACAGCTGAAGCCGTTCTGTGAGTGAATATATGCTGGCCAGTTGATTTGTACGTGCTTACTCAGCAGTCGGCAACAGGGACATAGCGAAGAAGAAGAAGAATTTATTATTATTATTATTACTTTGATTTACAAATAATTGCTTTCTTCCGAATCACATTTCGGTCATGTCATTTCAACATGGCATGGCTGAACGTGCAATGCTGTTTGTAAACTAAAGGGTCAATTTTCTAAGATCCCAAATAAGGGGTCTAGTCAAAGTATTTGCACGCATTAACATTTCAAACATTTCACACTTTGCAGATCAACTAAGAGTCATTATGCAAATGACTCCAGCCGCAAACAGCCATATTTAAATGAGAGATTTTTCATGCTTAAGAAAACGGTGAAAATACTCGCAGCAATGTTGCCATTTTTATGGTAGGCCTATTTTTTAGTGAAGGGTATTGTCATGGTTTTTGGCAGCATCATTTTATTTCGGTGGTCATTCTTTCTTTTAGCGGCGTCAGGGCACTCTATCGGATTTTCCATCTTCCGTTCCGGCGTTTTGACCTCGCACTGCAATTATCCCTCGCACCTGTTTTTGGTTTCCTGCTGGCTATAGCTCTGGGTTTCCGATTTCCGGTGCTTCGATATTGTCTTGCATTTGACACGTAGCCGGTAAGGTAAAGGTACATGGAAACTGCTTTCCTTGTTACAAATAAGCAAAGCAGGAAGTCCGTTTAGAGTGCTATTCCTCCACCTTTACTTTTCTATCAGAGGCATTCCTATATTTTTATGCCTCTTTCTGTTACCTCTTTATTTTTACTTGCTGAGTTTTGCGAGCTGGAGGTATTCTTTTTTTTGTTTCTTTTCACCTCTCTTTTTACTAAACTCTCGTTTTGAGAGTGAGAGGTATTTTCCTTTGTCTGCACTCGTATCTACGAGCTTATTTTTGCCCAGTACCGTGGGTTGACTATTTTCATTTCAGTTTTTTCTACCTTCGTTTAGTTCTCTCTCCTACTGAGAGTCGGAGGTCATTTCTGTTTTTCTGTATTTTGCTCAAGTGTTGAGCCTTGCCCTGTTTTTATGGTTGTTTTTTCATTTGGCTCTGCGCCGGGAGTCTTTTGCTCCATTCTTTGTTTTCCTTTCCCTTCTGTTCGCAAATACGTTTCGCTCTAGTCGTGTTTCCATTATTGGAAATACTTTCCGACTTCCTCTCTGTTGCGTCTGGTCCTCCGAACGCTCATTCTGAGAGAAAAGAGGAGAGCCTGGCTTGGGATTCTTTTGCGGATGGGAAATATATTTGGGAGGAGGATCCTTCTGAGTCCGTTTTTGATTGGGTATCATCACCTGACTCTCTTGTTGATCCTGAAACTTCTGAGGTGATAGGGGCGCTCAAATTCCGTTTGCCTACCCATGTACCAGGGAGGTACACCGACCTCAATGAGGTTTTCAGTAAGCAACGCGCCACCACCTTGCCACCTCATAGGTCTTACGACTGCGCCATCGAGTTATACCCGGGTACGATTCTGCCTAGGGGTTTTCTGTATTCCTTGTCGGTTCCTGAGAGCGCAGCGATGAGGCAGTAAATTGAGGAATCCCTAGCTAATGGCTTGATTAGACCTTCCACCTCACCAGCTGGCACTTGTTTTTTCTTCGTCAAGAAAAAAGATGGAGGGCTGAGGCCTTGTAAACGACATCACCGTCAAGAACAGGTAACCTCTTCCACTGATGAACTCCGCATTTGAGCGCCTGCAGGGGGCGTCGATCTTTACGAAACTGAACCGTCGCAGCGCTTACAACTTGGTGCGCGTGTGCGAGTGTGATGAGTGGAAGACGGCGTCTAACACCCACCACGGGCACTATGAGTACCGGGTGATGCCGTTCGGTCTCACTAGCGCCCCCTCTGTCTTCCAGGCACTAGTGAACGAAGTTCTGAGAGAGATGCTGGAGAAATTCGTTTTCGTTTACCTCTACGATATTTTGATTTTCTCTCCTAATCGCTCATCTCACGTCGGTCATGTTAGGCAGGTTTTGGAGGGGCTTCTGAAGGTGCGACTGTTCGTAAAAGCCGAGAAGTGCATATTGCAACTCCATTTCTTTCTTGGGGTTCATTGTGGCGGACGAAAAGGTCCTTATGGATTCTGAGAAAGTTTCGGCAGTTAAGAACTGGCCTACTCCTACATCAGTAAAGCAAGTACAGCGCTTCTTGGGCTTTGCTAATTTTTACCGGCGGTATATCCGCAATTTTAGCACGGTAGCCGCCCATATCACAGCCCTCACCAAGAAGACATCTCCTGCACAGTTCCAATGGAACTCTAGGGCTGGGGCAGCGTTCACGGAGCTCAAAAAGAGGTTCAGCTCCGAACCTATCCTGGTAACTCCCAATCCCTCTCTCCCCTTTGTGGTAGAGGTAGATGCATCGGAGCTCGGAGTGGGTGCCATTTTGTCCCAGCACTCTCCTCTGGACCGTAAGATGCATCCATGTGCATATTTCTCTTGTGCTTTAACACTGGCCGAGAGGAATTACGACGTAGGGGACCGGGAGCTGCTTGCGGTCAAATTGGCGTTCGAGGAGTTGCGTCATTGGTTGGAGGGAGCCGAGCATCCCTTTACGGTCTGGACAGAACATGAGAATTTAGAGTACGTCCAACAGGCCAAGACGCGGAACTCCTGACAAGCCCGGTGGGCATTATTCTTCGTCCGGTTTAGATTTCTTCTAACGTATCGACTGGGATCGAAGAATGTTAAGCCGGACGCGCTGTCACATATTTATGACCACACTGACAGAGAACCACGTCCTGAGCCCATCATACCTGTCACCCAGATTGTAGCCCCGGTTATGTGGGAGATCGAGGCAGCTGTACAGAAGGCGTTGCATTCGAATCCGGGTCCAGGTGGGGGCCCGTCCCACTGTCTCTTTGTTCCGCCCTGGATTAAATCTCAGGTTCTCCAGTGGGGCCACTCTTCTCAGCTGGTGGCCCACCCTGGCATCCTCCGGACTAGGGAATTTTTGTCCCGACGCTTTTGGTGGCTGAAAATGTAGAGTGATGTGCGGGACTTTGTTGCCGCCTGCTCTGTCTGTGCCCGTAGCAAGGGATCACGACTCCCACCCGCAGGTCTCTTGCATCCCCTGCCCACTCCCAGTCACCCTTGGAGTCACATCGGTCTCGACTTTGTTACCAAGTTGCCGGCTTCCCAGGGCAACACTGTGATCCTAGTGGTTGTGGATAGGTTTTCAAAGGCAGCACATTTTATAGCACTACCTAAACTACTATCAGAGACCGCTCAGCTGATGGTAGACCACGTTTTTAGGATACACGGCATTCCTCAGGACGTGGTTTCTGATCGCGGCCCTTAATTCGCCAGCAAATTTTGGCACTTTTTTACCCTGCTAGGGGCATCTATCAGCTTGTCTTCGGGTTTTCATCCAGAAACCAATGGACAGACAGAGAGTACCATCCAGACGTTGGAGAGTACCCTTCGGTGTTTAGTCGCCTCCAATCCTATGTCCTGGAGTCACCATCTAACCTGGGCGGAGTATGCCCATAATACTCTACGCAATGTCTCCACAGGGCTCTCTCCTTTTGAGGCTCAGCTGGGCTTTCTACCCCCTCTATTTCCTGAGTGAGAGAGGGAGGTGGAGGTACCTTCTGCAGGGGCTTTCATGCGGAGATGTCGTTCTGTCTGGAGGCGTGTGCGCGCCTCTCTCCTGAATGCCACAGCTAAACAAAAAGTTGCGGCCGACAGACGCTGTTGCCCGGCTCCCTCTTACCGGGTGGGGCAACGAGTGTGGCTTTCCACACGGGACCTACCCTTGCGAGTGGAGTCCCGCAAACTCACGCCACGGTTAGTGGGTCCCTTTAAGATCATCTAGAGGATTTTCACGTCTCTCGGTTGAAACCAGTGCTGGTGAGCGCGCTCGCTCCGGCTGACAAGCTGCCGCTTCCCCCGCAGTTCGTGGAGGGAGGTCCGGTGCCAGTATTTAGTAGACTGGGAGGGCTATGGTCCTGAGGAGCACTGCTTGGTTCCTTCCAGGAACATCTTGGACCCCACTCTTATTAAGGACTTCCGCAGAAACAAGGCTGAGGGATCGTCTGGGGTCATCCCTTAGAGGGGGGGTTCTGTCATGGTTTTTGGCAGCCTCGTTTTATTTCGGCGGTCGTTTCTTCGAGTGACTTCCTCTCTGTTGCGTCTGGTCCTCCGAACCCGACTCCCCCCTTATAAGTATAGGCTACTGTTACACTGAAAGAGCTGGTGGTTTATTATGAACTGGATGTCACAGTTTCTGCCGGGATGTTTATTACCCAAAACGTTTGACCCAAGTTAAACTATTTAAAGGTAATGCTACCAAATACTAACAGAGTGTATGTAAACATCTGACACACAATCATTACAGAATCATTCAGAACGTTCAGTTATGGATATTGCAAGCACACCCGTACTGTCTTTCTACAATGACAGCCGTCATTTTATCGATTCCGTGTCTTTTAATACCTGCTTTCCATTTGTACCAAAATGCACCTGCAAATACCTTTCTCAAATACCTTCCTTTCGGGTTTAGTAAATCACTTTACACGTGCAAAAGTAATCTATATGCATGACCAACTCCCACTATTTCGCGAAATAATGTAGGGATGCCCATTTTTGCATATTAATTCAGGCGAACCCTCAAAAATGAACGCATCTTTCAATTTTAGCACACGCGATCCTCTTTACATCTTGTTAGTTGATCACCTCGGATGATTCTTTGCTGGTGGTAACAGTTTTACACATGTTTTTTTACATGCAAACCTTTCGTAAATCGACCCCTAAGACTTTTGTTGAACTGCAAGTCAAGGTTGAGTGAAATGTTAATTGAATCCAGAATTTTTTTTTCTCTCTTAATAGACATACAATAGGTATTTTACCTTCTTCATGCATGACAAAAAACTCCAATTTAAATAGTATAGCACAAAACTAGCAGTAAAGAAGAGAAAACACAGAAGTGCTGATAAAATGAACAGCCAAACATTACATTCTAGAATGTGCACTATAAAAATAAATGTACATAGCCAGACAGAATAACAACTTTGATATTAAAGGTCACCCACAGCTTGCTTGATATGATGAAATAACCACATATGGTGTCTCTCTTATTAAAAAGGTGTATTGAACTTTGGAGAGATGAAACCTGTGTCATTAAGTGTCTTCCCTTGCTGTGATCATCCTGCCTGACTTGGCGAAAGCACATCTGACTGCTTTAATCGACTCGTCTGTGAAGATTATCCCTATTTCGTCGAGCAAAGCCCTCCACACTGCTGCCAGGTGTTGCACATGTATGTTAGGCTTGTGCGCTTATGTGTTTGGTAATGTGTCCACTTCTCCATTTGTCATTATTTATTGTTTGCGAACATGTGAAAAGCAGACAATTTATATCCACTATATTTAATCCTGACGAATGTAATAGTCATACCACGTTTTCTTAAAAACGTGAGAAAACTTAATGTTTTTAATCACTGAGTTAATGATTTTAATGCCAATTGCCAAGATAGTATTGCTACTGCCATTGTGCAATCAATGGCTGCATTCAGTTTACGGAGGCAGAATTTTTATCAGATATGGACAGGTTTCTGCATCCATATTAGAATTTTCAGGATGTCAAGCGTCATTAGTAAGCCAGGGGAACATGAGTGCATACTAGTGATGATAAGCACTAAGTCATCTCCACTCCTTAATGATCTCACTTTAAATCTCCGTTGATTAACTAATACTGGTCAGATTGTTAGGCTCCTGACATATTTCCAGTGTGCCTTATGTTCCATGTCCTAATCGCGCGGTCAATTTCTTCAATTATCTGACCGCGTCCCTTCCTTTCGCCTCAGCTCTGTTCCTCGTTGTCTGACAGAGAGGGTAATTGTCAGCGATGGATTCGATGCGATATGGCGATGCTCATTTGCGCAGTTTGCTATATAACATCGACAACTCAAGGATTCGAAGATCTCGGGCTCGACTGCTCATGACGCCAAAAGGCTCAAATAGAGATTTTCAGGTGAATTTGTGCAAAAGCTTTTGCGGCATCCCATCATGACCTGAGTGCTCAATCACGGGATTATGCTGTTATTTATTTTTACCTTTTATTCAGAGGTTTTAGAATGCTTTGTTTTCCTGGACAGCATTGACGCTACATTGTAAGCTAGCCAGGTTCTTAAATGCAGAGCCCCTCCTTTTTGAAATAGGCAAAAAGAAATAGTCAGCAGTTCATGAAATGTGTGCTGTCCCAATATAGTCCTGCTGGACAGTTACATTTGAGCAACATATGAGGCTCCACCCCACTGTTCCACTGATACAGCATATACAGTACACAGAATTTGTGAATACTGATATGCACCAAGCCCAGGATATTAATATTAGAGTCCAAAAATATTTAATATTACTGTCTAGTGATCAGCTGATTTCAGTCCTGAGGTTAGTTTAGAATGCGGGGATACTGATGCGTTAACATCCCAGACACAATTTACAGCAACCAAAATTTTTCCTGTAAATGCTCTTACAATTGTGAATGAATAAACTAGTGATAAATGCATGTGCTTCTTTATCTGTGTACAATCTGATTGTGACATCACTACATACATCTTCATCATGCGCTATTTCAGTCGGAACTATAGTATACTACAACATTACCTCTTGGTCGGAGCTCCTTTGAAAAACACATTTCTTTATTTGTACCGGGGCACTCACCGGGACAAATAAAAGCTAAATAAATTACACAGTAGACTTCTATTCAATCAATAAAAGGTAAATACATTGCGCAGTAGACTTCTATTCAATCGATAAAAGGTAAATAAATTACACAGTAGACTTCTATTCAATCGATAAAATGTAGTTGCATAATGGTCGAGCTTCTTCGAGTGAAAGCTCCACTGTGCATCAGCGCTTGGCATTCATTTACTGTGAATTCCTCGTGCTTTTCCTCGAGCAGCCAACAGGAGTGGTGGCTTGAGGGTTAATTCCCATCGCAACATTTCACGGCAGCCACGGTCTCACTGGGGAATTTCAGTTTTCCAGATATGAAGATTCTCCGCATGCGGGCTGGGCACAGTACTCCGAATGCAGACCGGAACGCTAACTATATCAATCATTTACATATCCCATATCTACTGTTTACACGGTGCCATTTATCATTCGGGACAGATTTGCGGATGGTGTTTCTTTTCGCACGGCAATATTTATCAAGACTAAATCAAAAGCGGGAAGAAAGAAACAAAAGCAATTCAAAAACATGAAAATATAGAGGCCTGTTATCGTGGGCTTGTCATGTGAGTGGCTACAGTCCCAGTCTGTGAGTAAACATGATGTGCAAATACAGGGAAAGAGGAAGAAAAAAAAAAACATGGAGAGTGTATTTGTGTGTGTTGATTTAAAAAAATAAAAATTAAAAAAATAACTCAACACCTTTGCTTGCTGTATGATTATAGTGTTTGTGGTTAGAGAGGCGCACATACAGGAAGAATGAATGAGCTTGTGTAATTCACAATAAATTTGGCTGACCCTGTTGACCCCCATTTTAATCAGACTGCAAGCAACAGCTCTACTAAGGGGTTTGAAACGAGAGAGTCAGGAGACAAGTCATGCCTGAAATTGTGGGTGAGCCTGAATGCTTCATTGAGTCTGTGAACAAAAAAATAGCCACTGTGGACATGACAAGGCTATTACCTTAACCCACCAATGTGGTTCTGAGGGATCTGGAAGTCAATGGTCTGAAAAAAATTCCCTGACGGCTTGGTTGAAGTTCAAACAACAATGTTGTGGTTTCAGGGAGGACATTTAACTTAAGTACCGATGTAAGTATTATACTTATATATATATATATATATATATATATATATATATATATAATATACGTTTATACTTAAGATTAGAAAAAGTAACTTCACTTATTTTCACTTAATATTTTAGACTGATATGTAAGGACAATGGGCCTCATTCATCAATCACTCTACGAACAAATTTGTTCTTAAGACTTTTTTACAAACATTTTGGGATTCATTGATGTTTGCAGTCTGAGCTTCTGTTCTACTCAAGAAAAAAATCCCAAATAAGAAAACACTGGTGAATGCCAGAATGTTCATAAAAACGTTTTAAAGAAAGACTTAAGAACAAATTTGTTCGTAGAATGGTTGGTGAATGGAGGCCCAATGTCCATAGATGGGCACTACTGTGGGAATTGAAAACCCCACAGAGTTTGGAAGTATATATGAGAAACAGGGGAAGCTCATTACACAGAATCTGACCAGAATCTAAAACTCCAAAAACTCAAACTTTATTTTTCTCCTGTTTGCTGCATTAGCTCGGAACACGATGGAGTGCTTTGTGAGACCCACGCTGTTTGTGATACTGTGGCCGGGCTCTTGAGTTTGAGGACTTACGATTTTAACTGGAGGGGGTTTGTTCAGCAATGCAAAGAATGATTGGCTGCGGTAATCAGGAAGCTGCGGTTTTATAAGAATGTCCCTGGGTGCTGATTTTATTTTTTTTTATTCAAAATTTATGTCACAATATCCTCTGGCATGCCATTATCCCACATGATAACTCAGGATCTCAAAACGCCTGTCGCAGTCCTCAAGCCATTTAATCTAAATAAAGCTTCTTACAGAGCTGTCCTAAATAACCATGAGGTGGTTGTACTGTAATGTGCAGTGCTCCCTCATCGCAACTCTGGGAAACGAAAGTATGAATCTTGAATATTACTCATCTGGGGCTAGTTATGGCAAGATTTACAACAAAAACAAACAAACAAGTAAATTGAATTAATAAATAACTACATTTATTAAGCCAACAATCCGCATAGCTGTTTATATTTTACCTGTGCTTCTATATTTTGTCCTTTTATGTACTTTTCTAACAGCTTTAGTGAGATAGAAATATAGTCCGCCAAAACATTTGCACTGCCATCTACCATGGTATCCATGGATACTGTCATATTTTCATTTTCATATTAAATGAATGTAGCTAGATATTCGTGGAAACTACTGTACTGAAAGGCAATTCACAAAAGAACGCAGCACTCGTCAGTGAATCTTAGCATTTGTAAGTGTGGTTAACAAGAAAGCATACTCAGTCACAGCACACAGACACAGTGCAGTCACACAAAAATAATGTATATAGGTAGAAGACAATTAGGAGAACTCAGAGGCCTGCTGAATGCTCATGTGACCCGGGAAGTTTTATGTCTATGCTTTCGCTAATTAACGCTGATGAATAAATTAACAGCATGGTGTTTGGGGGGGGGGGGGGCACAAACGTGTTTGGCGAGCCTGGGGCAGGAGGAGTGGTATCCTACTCCTACCATTGGCCAGAGAGCGAGGATTCAGAATGAGCAGTAGCATGACAGGTATTGACCTGAGATACTGGGGGGTTGGGTGGTGGGGGGGGGGGGGGGGGTCGGGTCGGGGGTGATGCATCTTTGTTGCTTGTGTCTCCAGACCTTGCGGTTTGGCCTGATGTTTTGCGTCGAGCTGGACGGCTTCCATCGCTGGAAATCGGTGCCGCTCTCACAATGCGAAAATCAGATGCGGCACATCGAAACATCGAGCTACACGTGCTTTATTAACGCTTTGGAATCCGGTAGAATTCCAGAAGTCCTTTGTAGAGCCCCTGAGGTGATGGTTAAATGTAACGGGTGAATAGTGTTGCACTTGCTCTAGTGCTAACCAGGGGCAGAATAGGATTTTAATGGAGGCAGCCCAGCAGGTGGACGCCACGTGCAATCAGGGCTCTGCAGCCCTGCCGCAGCTCTTTCAGTGATGTCACCGTTTTGAGCGGCTGCTGTGAAAGCAGCAATAGCCCTCCCGCGCACGCGCGCGGCGGCACAGAGTCGTGGCTGAAGGCGAGGCAGGGGCTCGTGGGCTGGTTCAAAGGTGGGCTAGAGAGAGGGAGAAGGAGACAGAGAGAGAAGGTGGAAGAGGGAAAGTGAGAAATACAGAGGGAAACAGATTGCGCAGGGAATAACACAGGGAGTATGAAGAGATACAGAGAGAGAGAGAGATAGAGAGAGAGAGCGCAAAGAGAAGCAGAGATGGAGGCAGAGAGAGACTGAACTGAATTGAGACTGCAAGGACAAACAGAGAGAGAGAGCGAGATAAAGGACGTATACCAAGAAGGAAACAAGAAGAAAGACGCAGAGAGAGAGAGAGAGAGAGAGAGAGAGAGAGAGAGAGAGAGAGAGAGAGAGAGAGAGAGAGAGAGAGAGAGAGAGAGTTAAAGAAAAGCAGAGCTAGAGGCAGAGGGAGACAGTATAACGTTTAAGCATATATATGTATACACACAATTATACAGAATTTATAACAGCACATTCAGTATATTGTATTAATTATTGTTATTTGTTCTTTTTTAAAGATGTTTACTATGTGTTGGCAACACAGTGTTATTTGTTGTGCCAATAAAGCTCCGTTTGAATTGGAATTGACTGAATTGAATTGAGACCGCAAGGACAAATTGAGACAGAGAGAGTGCGAGAGAATTGAGGTATACCAAGAGAGAAAGAAAGACTGAGAAGAGAGAGCAAGTGAGAGAGAAAAAGAAAGAGAGAGACTGAGTAACTGACTGAGGCTCTTCTCCCTTGAGCTCAGCAACTGGGCGATTCATTATCTTTGCTGCGGAGAGAGGAAGAGGTGGGCGGGGAGATGTGAGGCCGGGGATCGATCTGCGGTCTAAGGCGAGGGGCCGCCAGACGGTGGGAGGGGACGGCCTCCGTTACCATTCACTCTAAAGCTGTTAAATCACGCACACCATAAATCACTCCAGAGAGTTAACCCCTCTATCAACAATCCCACTTCCACGGATGGACTCTGGCGTTTCCGAACCAATTCACTTTAATACAGTGCTAATTCTGCTTGGCTAACCTTGCTCACAGAATGCTCACCTTTATATCGCTAACGCTCAAGTTCCTATGTTTACTGTCAGAAACCTTGTCAGCTGCATCAGTTTCGATTAAACAGGAAAACAAACTGCTGTCTGTGAATTAGTTGCCACCAGATGAAGTATTGTTTAGGTAGTACCTACAGGCTGTTTTAAATGACCTGTGAAGTTAGGTGGACAAATCTAAATGTCAAAAAGATGTTACCGTATGTAAATTAGAACCAAATAATTCAGTGATTGACATCTTTACTGATTTACTTGGCAGACACACTTATTCTGTGACATAAGTTTTACCAAAGTAGCTTTTACCAAAGTAGCTCAATTTAAGTTCATTGGTCCAGGAGACCTGGAATGGAGCCTGCAACCTCCTGCAGTTGAACCCAGTTTCATAACCCCTCTGCACCACGCCGCTGACCTTACGCAGCTTCATAACCCCTCTGCACCACGCAGCTGACCTTACGCAGCTTCATAACCTCTCTGCACCACGCCACTGACCTTACGCAGCTTCATAACCCCTCTGCACCACGCCGCTGACCTTACGCAGCTTCATAACCCCTCTGCACCACGCCGCTGACCTTACGCAGCTTCATAACCCCTCTGCACCACGCCGCTGACCTTACGCAGCTTCATAACCCCTCTGCACCACGCCGCTGACCTTACGCAGCTTCATAACCCCTCTGCACCACGCCGCTGACCTTACGCAGCTTCATAACCCCTCTGCACCACGCCGCTGACCTTATGCAGCTTCATAACCCCTCTGCACCACGCCGCTGACCTTACGCAGCTTCATAACCCCTCTGCACCACGCCGCTGACCTTACGCAGCTTCATAACCCCTCTGCACCACGCCGCTGACCTTACGCAGCTTCATAACCCCTCTGCACCACGCCGCAGACCTTACGCAGCTTCATAACCCCTCTGCACCATGCCGCTGACCTTACGCAGTTTCATAACCCCTCTGCACCACGCCGCTGTGCAACCTTGCTCTTCCAAAACTGCTCCCTTGTGCATCTTACATTTTGGCCCTGTGGACTGAGAGAACCTTCAAGGTCATCAACACACTACATTTCATTTAAAAAAAAGATGAACTTGGTTTCTATAACTGTCTCAAGCTCGTTACTGGAACGTGTTATGATTTACGCTCCTCTTTAAATATTCCCGGTAACCAGCTCCACAAATAGCTTACTGTACGTGGTCTCACAGAGATAAATGCCTCCACGGCAGCCGCTTTTGAAATATGACTTTTGTCTCATATGCGAGTGCACAAAGGGAAAGAAACTCCATGCAGTCATATTCCTCAGAAAGGATTCATTCAAGTCTCCCGTTTTGGGTTCAAGCATCATAAAGCACTTGGCACAGGCCTGTTAAAATATTTATTCGACTCTCTGAAGGGGCTGAGAAACAAATTAACAACAAAAGCGATGTTAGTCGTACGCGTGGAAGTAATGTGAACAAATCAGGGGTACCATAGCCAGCTGCAAATAACCCAGTTAACGGTGTGAAACGTCGCTTTGCTTAACACAAGTTATCATGTCAACCTTGTTTTGATACCTTTTCTTATCTTGTGCTTTAATACCGTTTAGAGACTGTAGTGCGAGCTGTGTTTTTTCAGACCGTCTAAACGTATGGAGTCATTAAAATGGATGCGTGTGTAAACGTGCGTGCGTGGGCACGTGCCCGTTTAGAACACACATGTCATTCCCCACACATCAGTACAAGTGTACAATTAAATGAGGTGCATGTGCTGAAAGAAGGTATTTACTCTCATGCATTTTCATGTTTTTTGTTTTGTTTTTTCTTTTTGCCTTAGAGCCCGGTTTCTATGGAGACGGTTGTGGGTGGGAAGGGAGACGTGTTACCTGCTCTGTCTCCGGCACTATAAAGGGTAGATTTTGCTCAGCGCAACTTTTTACGGACTACTTTGCATAAGAGAATTGAAAAACTTCCAAATATGAAATTGCACTCAACAGTTGTCATACAAAACAAATTGCTTGTGACCAGAGGATTTAGACTTAAGTCAATGTTATGTAGCCTTTAGCAACAGTACAATGCTAATCAGTCAGTTCTCCAGGCAAGCAATCAATTGAGTAATGAATACCTGTACTTATTTAATACCTTATACAGTAACACTTTCTAATAATGGTCATTCATAAGAGCGATGTAGCTCCCTCATAAGTATGTCATAGCACCTTCATAAGCGCTATATACAAATGTATACATGCTTTTTTCAATAAATGCAAATAAGCAATGTTGACGCCGATGCAACAAGTGACCTTCAATGGTGCAAAGGAACGTCTGTGCACTAATTGCCCCACAGCCTTATTGTAAATCATGGGAATAAATACAGGCTTTCTGGGAACTATGCACCTCAAGATCACCTCGGAAACTGGAGTGTGCTGGTTTAAGGGGAGAAAAAGGCATTGAAAATCCTTTCCGATTCACCTGACAGAATTTTCCATTGCGAGAGGCACCCTCACCCAAGACAATTTCAGGCAACCTTACTGAATTATTTACATATCTTTACTTGGGAGCAGAAACGTTCCAGCTTCATGCCTCGACAGAGGAGAATAGAGGAAGGGGCTGGTCTGAAATATCTGTTGTGGGTATCACATTATCGATCACGCGTGTGCAAAGCTGCAGACTGCATTGGACAAGGTAACCAGAGTAGCCACCAGTAACGCCAATATATAGATTCGTTCCCCGAGGGCCAGAGGGGCCATCGTGTCAAGCCCTATTCAGGCCGCAATACTGGGGATGGATCGCTCCACATTTGCCCTTCTCCCAAACAGAGGGTGTCACTGACAACAATCTCAGATTGGTAATGATAAAAGCATTAATCTCTGCTCATTAAAATTGCTTCCCTTGCAAAGAGAGGATAAAACTTTGCATAGCTGATGGAAAGTACATCCTCTCCTCTGACAGCCTCCTTTACGTCCAAATGAAATGTGTGGGTGCCACTCCAAAAATAGGTCTGCGAGCAGATAGCTGTAGTCACTTTCGCGTGGACAATCCTCAAGGGATTAGACCTGCGCATACGACAAAACTCCAACACCTGTTCTTTTCCCACAAGGGAAAACATTAAACTGGCAACATTATTTATAATTAGACTTAGTGGGCATTTGGATGGCTATATCATGAATACTTTCCCTGAATTGAAGGTTCTTAGGCTCAAGTACGCTCTATTTTAAAGAGTGCACAGCAGGATGAGCACAAAAGTGACGTTTAGCGAGAAACGTTGGCTTGAAAACTGACACAAAAATATGCAGTCCAATTAAGAGTTTTTTTTTGTTTTTTTTTTACATTTCCAGCCTTTTCAGAAATACTGTTGAAGTGGAAGTGAAAGGCGGTCTTTATTAACTAATGCCCAAAGGGTGGCGCACACAGAAGATTTTCTAGTACTAAGAGCTGCCACGTGTGGAACCCACCACAGGCAAACGCGACGAGCAAATGTGACTGCGGCTGATGCCTGTTCTACTGAAATGCATTAATTTTACTGTGACACCAGTTCAGTGGTAGTGAATGATGAATTCTTACAACTCTTCATTGAGTTAATGGATACCTTCAGGCCTTTTCCCTGGTTTTCTTTTAATTCTGGAAACTTCTGTGCACTTGAGCCAGTAAAAAGTGTTGCTCTCAAGTTGAATATGAGACAAGACAGCCCTCGTTCGCGAATGCTCCCCCTGCAGGACATAATGGAAAAGTGACCATGTGTTTACGCAGTACAGGATATTGTGCTAAATGGAATAGATACAGTATATCACAGGTTGTATATCACGTAAGGTTTGTGAAGCTTGTGAGTGTTCTTTATGGCGTTAGCTGAACCGAAAGAAGTTTATCATTTTATGTGGGAACAAGCCACTCATATAAATGGCAATGAGCAACTTAGAAACTAAAGAAAAGTCCACAAAAAATCAAACGTGCTCTTTCCGTTTAGCAACCAATAACCACATACAGCTTGGGATTTTGTGTCTACAATCCCTCCTGGGGGGGAAAAATTGTAACTTAATAAATTAATATTTTTATTGAAAAAAAACCTCTCCCTCCCTTTATTTTGCACGTGTTGTGGTGCACATCTCGATGACGGCACCGATTGTAACTTTGCCAATCTCTAGTTATACTGAATGAAATAAAACATTGGCCCTTAATCCTGCTTGATTTGATTTAGAAATAGTCCTTTGCAGTGTTGCTGAGTGAATTATGTCATCGACCTCAAAGACAGTGAAGTAGGAAACTCAAATTCCCACAAGTATGATGTTTTCCACCCATGCATAGGATGACGCTCCATTTTGTCCCCGTCATCGCTTTGTACGTTTGTTTTAATGTTGAATACAGTTAGTCTGTTTCCACTTCAGACTGTGCGCCTTTAATACAGGGTATAATAATTTCTTGGTTTTTTCTCGGTATTACTGCATACCAAGGCAATTGTTAATGTCTGTGCGAGCAGTTATTTCAGTCATTTCATGTATGGTCCACAAGTAATTTCAGAGGTATGTCTAGTCAACGATTCCCAAGCTGAAAATGTGTCTGATATTATAAATTGGTTTCGTTCACTGTTTTGACTTCTATTTTAAACAAATAAAAGCTTTGGTGAGACTTTCAATGACCGCTCTTCATATTCACAACCGGGGTGGGGGGTGGAGATAGTGCCTTATTTATTTTTTGTACCTTTTTACTAATTGGAGTACATTAACCTTTGTGATGACTAATGAACACAAAACAAACTGGTGCAATGTTATGATTGAATGCTTATCTGTGGAGAAGATCAGCAGGTTGAAAACAAAAGGGAAAATAGCAAGTGCATCAGAATTGAGTGTGTAAACAACTTGAAAGAAAACAATGAATCATAAAACCCATTGAAAGGTAAATACATGAAACCAGCAAACTTGTGGGTGAGTATATTTGCATTAATGAGAGCAATTTGGTTATTTCCTGACATTTTAAAATGTCATATATGGTCTTTTAGCCTTTTCTAGCCGGACGCCTCATGAAGAGCTTTTACTTAATTTCACCTCATATTCAAACTACGCAGTACCTAATGTTTGCGCCATTATCATGTGTTAGACAAATAGACAAGGAGTGGGCTCACAATTGGATTGGATAATTGAATAATGGAATGTTGAATTGCAAACCAATGTAGAAACTCCCAGTAATTGTGTTAAAGAATAGCTTATCAGGGGTGTGGTGTAAAAACACGATCAAGAGTCAGGTCAGTAAAAACAAGAATGAAGTCAAGCTTCCTTCTGAAAAAGGATATGCTGTACACAATGAGGAGATGTTGGAATACATTACATTACATCACAATTATTTGGCAGACGCTTTTATCCAAAGCGACGCACAATAAGTGCATATACACTCACACCTGTAACATGTGTAAGAACGGTGTGCACAATTTGGCTGCAGATTGGATTTGATTAATAAACTAGGACTAGGTATGTATTAAAATACACTGAAACATGGTTTTATAAAGTGTTTGTTTATTGTAGTGTTTGTTATGAAGCAAATTAATTTCTGAGAGTCTAAATCCAGAGCTCTTGTGCGTCGGTTTGCATTGCTGATTATTCTGCAATTCTATTAAATAAAATTGGCAGCTTCACTTTTGTTTGTTCTGCTCAATCCAAATATGAAAAATGTGTGTGTGTTTTCTTCCCCAGTGCTGCTGAATCTTCTGTCTGTTAAATTTACTGGTGGCTTTAGATGGAGGTTCTCCTGAATAAACGGTTATTAAACTGGCCCGGCTTTGTGTAATAGTAGACGTATTTGGATCTGCGGTAAATTGGTGCAAATCCACTGATCGTTTAATCAGCTGGAGCACTCAACTATTCATGGAGCCCGACATCAGCCAATCCCCTGATAATGAGGATCGACTGAACTTGAATAGACATGGACAAATATGCCACCAGCTTTCCAATCATTATCATGGAAAGTATCCTCTATGGGCTGTTAGGTGAGCTATCAAACGGTTCACATTTGCAACATTTGCAAAATGGATTGCAGTGATCATTAACCCTTTGAAGAGAAAGTTTCAAAATTAGGTAGTTCAACTCCAGCCAGAGGATTAAAGAATATTCTAATAACAAATCATATTGTCTAATAATTTGGTTCAAGTAATTTTATTTACACGTCATGCTCTGTTTCAGTTCCTAGATACAATCCACTTCTATGTTATTGCTTCTGGAGGGGAGTTAATCTTCCTCTCTCCAGTTAAAGGCAGCAGACCTTGCAAAACAGTGACCACAAAACTCCAGGCATTGATCAGCCAAGGGTGAAAACACAATTGGTTATAAGCAGGCACATTCAATTCAGAGCAACGCCTTGTGTCTATAAAACGGCATGCCAGGACTGCTGCTTCTGCTCAGCACTGTCACATAGACCAATGTGTCCCTGAACACATGCCATCGATGGCCATCGTTCGTACAGCCAATTGTCAAAGTTTGAGGAAAGATGGTGGAGTCAGCCGTGGGGGCGCAGTCATAGAAGCGGGAAAAATCTGAGCGTGTGACTCGTCGCAGGGCTGACGCGTTAATTCCTGCGTCAGAAAAAAGGTTCCCGTCGCTTTTCGCAACGGGAGGATGGCACAGACGGTTGCCGTACAAACGCCAACCTTTTGTTCTCGGATGTCAGAGGATATTGTTGGGGAGGGGGGGTCGGTGTTCATATATCAATCCGTGCTGTAAATCTCTCTGCCTGGTCCGGGTGCATAGTTTATTGATCTTTGTAGGGGAAAATATAGTCCCCCATTTCATTCCCTTTGTTGATATATGGGCAGGCCCTGTAGTAAATGAGTCATAGGCTGTCAGCAAGGTTTGGGCTCTTGATAAAGCCCCCCCCCCCCCCCCCCCCCCCCTCCCCCTTCCATCAGGGCCAGGCATCAAAACTCAGCGCTGTTGTCATCTAACACTCTCTGTTCTTTGGAGCATAAGACCAATTATGGGGGGGGGGGGGGGGGGTTAGACCAAAACAACAGATAGAGCCCAGAAACCAGAAACAGCTAGATAATGCTGCAGGAACACAGGGTGAGAGAGAGAGAGAGAGAGAGAGAGAGAGAGAGAGAGAGAGAGGAGAGAGAGAGAGAGAGAGAGAGAGAGAGGAGAGAGAGAGAGAGAGACGAGAGAGAGAGAGGAGAGAGAGAGAGAGAGAGGAGAGAGGAGAGAGAGAGAGAGAGAGAGAGAGAGAGGAGAGAGAGAGGAATATTTTCCGTTGGGTCCAGTTAAGTGACACTCTCCCTCACGTCTCTGGAGAGATTGTGCAGTGTTTGCATTAAACCACATGAGTAGTAGCTAGTAAAAAGACATACTGAACAAAAATCTCTTTTAAATTCTTTTACACTCCTCACAGAGGACATGGCACCACAGGGGCAACGTGTATTATTTGTCTGTAGGTCTCCAAAGACACAGTCCTTTATATTACACTAAATAAATATAATGTTTTTTGCTACAGGCCACTTCTTTCTTTTTTTACATAATTACAAATTCAATGATGTTAATGCATGTCCGTGTCTACCACTTGGGATGTCATTCCAATTTCAGACCATAAAAAAATGCCTTAAAATGACCAAATACAAAGTGTGCTTCCCTTTATAGCATATTGCTTTGATATGCTTTACGAATTCCTGAATCTTACATAGTGATTACAGGAAGATGTTCAGCATAATGCACACTCGTTCAGTCACCTTCAGCTCTATGTAGCTGTATCTCTATGATGCTAATGCTTTAGCCCAAAATGTTTTGCGTACGCGTCAGTGGGATTCATTCCTAACATAAGGCTCTCATACTCTTATGTCCAGGTAACTCACCTTTCGGCCTATGATACAGTCTCTAGGACGCGGTAAACTCTAACGTTGCTTCCACGGGTTGTCTTTCTCTGCCTTTTTTGTTTTTTTAAAGCCTGTGATGAATTGTGGCACTGAGGCGAGCGCATTAAACCCATTAAACCTGCATTAAAAGAACGTACAAATCATCTTCAGAACATCTTCAAATGCATCTCGATCGTAAACGTTTAATTCATTACACAATCCGAGGTTTTACAAGGGGACTCCAAGAGTCCTCGCAGTTTAATCAATGTTCATTTCAAATAGTCTAGTGGAAACATTAAGCTGTGCGACTGACTGTTGTACAATCGCGCGGTCTTCTTGCCTGCCGATATGGAGAAATTCATCACTTAACACATTTAAATGCATACGGGAATGTACTGTGGTGCATCAAATGTTTACGGTTTAATGGAAGTGATTTTCCTGCCTGCTTGTTCAGGTTAAAAAGCATACATTCTCCTCACCAGAGAATGCAGAGATTCCTCTCTGCTGAAATCCACCCAATGCGGAGTATTAGGTATAGGGACTGGAGCATATCCTTATGGAGCACTGCTTAAAGACAGTGATTACAGCATTGGACAGGCTACTATTTAATTAAAGGGTAGTGCAGCGGGCCTTAATACTTCAGTGGGCCTCTGTCATAGATATGGAAGAAGCTGTATTCAAGCTGCCACTGCAGAAAATCCTCAGCTCGGCAGAAACATGATCCGTGTTTACAAAGTACAATCTCACAGCAGCGGGAATGGAATTGAGCTGTACTTCCGTGGCATTTCTCTTTTCGGTTTATTGGAATGTCTTTTCGTCTCTCTCTCGCTCTCTCATGTCCGTCCTGTTCCATTTAATGCAATCTGGTAGAACCCAATTCTGTAAAGGTTGCGGGGAAAAAAAAACTGTTATGGTCATTGACAAAATCTTATGTACGTATAATATGCAGGAGATGGAGGCCAATGGCAACTCTTAAGAAATTACATCACGTGAACTATGTTGTTCAGAGTTTCAACAAAGAAAGATTAGTGATAAACTATATGGCTGTAGAGAAAGGGCAAACTAGTTAATTGAATGAAAATATTAAGTTTATGGGTATGGAACTTTAAATAATTATTTATTTTTCTTTTTTAGTTTTCAGAGCCTGTTGTTCTTTGCTGTTGTTTGTGTGATGTAATTCAATGCACATTAGGGTAGTCTTGTTCTTGTTTGTATATGACTTTTGTTTAATGTAGGCGTACAATAGGCTAGTTCAAGTTGTCCATTTGAGTCTGCATTTATTTCTTGCACTCGCTGTCTCTCTTGGAACGATTACTTTATTAAGTAAAAAAGAAAAAGCAATACAGAATTAGAGAACAGCATCTTAATCGCCATTATAATCCAGGACTTTTCTTCAAAAACAAAACAACAGGAGAAGGAAATTGAAGGAACCAATACCTACAGTACTAAGTAGCATGCCTCAAGTAGTAGCCAGTCAGCATTTCACTTGGCAATTATTCCCAACCACATTTTCAAGTGAAAAAGCAGGTTTGGGATCTGCTAATGCAGACCAACTGTTTTAAGATACTGCTAGAATGTTCCTTTTGGCTTAAAGTGCACAATAAAAACAGATGGAAAATGAGAAGTGAAGACCAGAAGCATAAAGCAGCTATTATGGTTGCACGGCTGTGAATTATGGAAAATGTTTCTCATCACAGAACACTTGAGGCTTCATAGATACAGTATGTATGTTAAATAGGTGTGTGATGCTCTCACTCCCGTCCTTTTGTGTCCTGTGTTTTACCTGTTTCCTCTTGTATCGTGTCTGTTTGTACTTCTGATTGTTTCCCCTGTGCTGCAGTCTGGGCGTGGTTTCCCTTTCGTATCACTCTGTTCCACTGCTCTGTCTCCGCCTATCCCTTCCCTTCTCTCCGCATGCATTCTGCACACTCTCTGCTCCGTTAATCACTCACGCATACATTTGCACGCTGCACTTAATTGATACCTATTTACTCTCTTATTTAGTCACCCGGTGTTCTTTGTCCTGTGCCAGTTTGTTAAGTCTCTTGTAGTAATACCCTGGTCTTGTCTCGTTTGGATACTCTGTATCTAATCCTGTCTTGCCTGCTAGAATCTCTAGTTTGAATCGGCGTTAAGTCGCTATTTCCAGTCTTGTCCAGCTTTAAATTAGCTCTCGCCAGGAACAGCGTCAACACGCTGTTCATTCTGTCCTGCCTCGCTGCTTCCAAGTCTACCGGCCTGCAGCTGTTTGTGCAATCTGCCTGTGCTCCAGTTCTGCCCACCTACAGCTGTGTGTGCATCCTGCCTGTGCTCCAGTCCTGCAAGCCTTACTGCTGTGCGTGCATCCAGCCGGGTGCTCCCCGCTCTGCTATCCTGCAGCTGTTCGTGCCCACTCCACTCTGCCCGGTCTCCCGCTCCCCGCTCCTCCTCTGCTCAACCTGCCCGGATTCCTGCCACTGTCCAGTCCCTGCCTTCTCGCGCTCCCGCTGATCCCCTGCTAATCCATATCTGGTTTTGTCTTGTCTGTCTCTCTCCCTATGCTTCAGGAGGTTTTGTCGAAGCAATAAATTATTGGAACTTCCTTGTGTGTGTTGAGTTGTGCGTTTGGGTCCAGTCTCTGCTCGGAACCGTAACAAGGTGCCCCTCTTTGCCTCAAACATTCCACTAGTACTAGACACCCATTTTCCCACTCATTACAGGTACTGTAGATTTTTAAAAATGAGTATATGATGAAAATAATGTTATGCAATCTGTGGGCATACGTCAACCGACCCATTTGCTGATGAGCGCTATACTGCATATCAAAAAGATTTAATTTTGATCATGCTGATATTTCTATACATGCCCATCATTATTGTTCATATGACGATTTATGTTTTTTATTGAGCGCACTGTTCAGATATCACCCAATTCAAATTTGCGGTGTAAGTGTCTTTAAGTCAACTGCAGTTACACAGTTGGCAAATGCATGAGCGGAAACAGACACATTATGGTAAGTGCATGGCTGAAATTTACAGTAACGGTGCGTGGGAATGCCAGGCAAGACTATAATACAATTGTGTGTCTCGGTAATATAATATAAAACATTCTACTCAGAATTAATACTGTAATTTTCTCAGACTGTCTGATTTAGTCCTTGTGTGACATCCCCTTTGCCAAAGGGCTTTTGTTAAACTGACTCCAGGTAATGAATGTGGCCAAGGCAGCCTCGAAAAAATAAAAGGATTTAAAACCATCCGATGGAGGGTATGAATAAATAATCCTGGGATAAGTGGACTGAAATAGGCACTCACTCTCTTCCACTGGGCTACAAAGGGTCTGAACTGAAAACAACAGTGTTCAGACTGAGCTTTTTTCACAGCAGTGAATTATCCTATAAATTCCAGATGTTTCTGTTGATAAGGAGACAAAATGGTGGTGATGCGTTGGCGTAAGTGTTAAAAAAAAACACACACAGACAAGATGAAGCCAGCTACTTGTAGAAGGGAACTTGAATGAAGCTAGGCTTTGACATACTGCATGTTACATATAGCAGATGCTCTTATTCAAAACAACTTACACAGCTTAAAGTCTACATGCAATCAATTTATACAGCTGGATATTTACTGAACCGATTTACATTAAGCACCTTGCTCAAGTGTACAACTGGCAGTGCCCACCTGGAAACCTGCAGCATCTGAGTTACAAGCTCATTTCCATAAACCAGCGGCGTATGAAAATAACTCACGTGGGAATAACTCACATTGGGCCCCATCCCTGCACAATTAGAGCACAATTTTTTGAGGGTGTCAGGGCCCTTGGAATCATCCTAACCCCCCCACCCCCATACATATGGCACCCCTGCCCTAGCAATTGTACTATTTCGCCACCCAGATACAGAGGGATAACTTGAGTAATCCTTGTTTCATCATACACATACCGCTTTCCACCTTTCTGTGTGGTTTAGACACTTTATTGAGCCAATATGGAGCCTCACAACAGAGTGTAAATTAATTATATTTTTTATAACATATGCCAGACGGCTATTCTTCTTAAAGGGATTCAATAAATGTGGCACGTCCCTCGTCATAGGGACGTGATTCCTCTCCTCGCAGTTCTGCATCAGAAATCCACAGCCCTAGGCGGAAAAAGGGACTGACACAGTAGGCAAAGGCAGCTGTAAAACAACCAGCGGCCCGCAGAGAAAATTACATTTTTCACCAGATCATTTGATTGTTCGAGTTCCTGATAGACTCAAAGCGGGTACATATTGGAGCAGAGCTGGCCCTATAGGGATTTGGTGGCCATAAGAAAACACTGTTTGGGGGTGAATACTGTGCAATTAAAATATATATAACAATTGAATTGTGTGGCCCAGTGGCTGTGGCCCTAAATGACTATATTTATGCCAGTGGCCAGCTCTAGATTGGAGATTGAAGTAAAAGGCAACAAAGTTTGTCTTTTTGGATTTAAAAAAAAATGCTTTTTCACCCCTTTTTCACAGAAGAAAGAGTGAGACACTGTCAACCTAGCCAAAACATCCCTTTCCTGGGAGACACTAAAGCCAACGGTGTGTCTCCCTGCAGGACGGCAGGTCCCAGTCAGCACTGGCACGGTCCGGATCTGGTACCGGACCAGGGGGCCCATCCATGCGTTGGAGCAGTGCCTTAACAGGACTAAACAGCAGCCGGCTCGTTTGGGGTTTTAATTATTCGGATGTTTCAGAGCCCCTCTGGTGCTTTCTCACATGTGCACAGTGAGTGTGATGACAGCGAGCCAGAGGGGGCTGACCTCATAACTCAAGGTTCTGGCAGAAGAGAGGAAGAGAAATGAGGCAGAATAAAAGCTGCCATTTGTGAGAGATTAAAAGTTGGCCCTCCTCTTGAGAAAACGGGGAAAGGTAGAGACAGCACTGAGAGGCACAGAAGACATTCCTGTCTTCCCCTGGGTGGCGTGTAAAATACACCCCTACGTTTATGTCTAAAAGTCAAGTGTCTTGGATATGTGAGGTAATGCCTGCTTAAACTACAGCGCGTTCAAGCAAAACCGTTGTGAACCCACTGGATCAAGAGGGAGAAAAAAAGTTTCACTTCAATGCGCTTTACAATGAAAGAACAAAGCACCATACAGTGGTGGTTAGATTAAATGGCCCCCCAAAGTGACAGCTACAGCGACAGTCAACATTTTGGGTCTTAATTAATTCTGATTTCCACAGAAATGTAAAAGACAAGGCAAGGGAGACAAGGGGGGGACATCACTGAAATGGTGGCACTGCCATGTTGCTCAGTGGGTAAATGAGTTTTCCTGGAATGCATTCAGGGCACTATAGTTGCAAATTTGAGCCTCAACTAGATGCCTGAGATTCCACACGTACGGACACAACCACCTTCTCCCTGTCAGGCATAAGGTGGGTATAAGTCAGATGCATTTTTTATTTTTTGGTTAGCATTAGTTCCACCCAAGTGCCAAGAGCGGAGAAGTTTGCTGTCGTCATCTGTGAAGGATTTGCCTGTTCCCTAATTGGTGCTAGCACTCTGCTGTAGTGTGGTGTAGATTGCAGGGTGCACACACAGGAGTTTCTGTACTTTTGGCAGTCATGGTACTGGTGCAGGCATCGCAGTTGTGAACTGCGGGGCATGCTCAGTTCACAACTGTCCGAATTAAAGCAGAAAAGAGAAAAAAAGAAGAAAAGTTACTTTTAAGAAATCTGAGGCGACGCAAAGAATGGCTTCCCTACTCTACGTTCTCACCGACCTTCCTTTCAGCGTTTTGACGTCTCTGACTCCGCCATCTTCTATGCCCTTTATTGCTGCCCCCTTTACTCCACTGAACTGCACCTTTGATGAGCTGTGAGGACCCTTGAAGTGCGCACTTAACACTGGTTCGCCCGCCTGTGGTGAACTGAGTGCAGTCGGTGTTCCCGTCTCACAAGCAAATGTTAATATGTTTCCTGTGCATGAAAGGACCCTGGAATGAAAGGGAGGCCTCATATAAAGGGCTACGATTTAAGCTGTTGCATTTTTGGCCACTTTGGTTGACATTATCAATTGGAAACTCTGGCTTCATGAAACTCCTATGAAGCCTTAATAGAATTAACTGTTTAAAGTCGACTGTTAACGGCATTTGTATCCCATCATGCACTGCAAACTCCAGAAAGAGAATGCTGTTATGACATAACAGGAAACACACTAAAATAAATAGTAAATGAGATTAATAATAAATGAATGAATACATAAAATAAATAAAATTTTTATGTAATAAAATACAAAACCTGTGACGTGTATATGCGTGGTGGCTAATGTTAACACTATTAAAGTAGCACTAAAAGAGAAGAGACTGCAGAGGACAAGACATGCCACACTTCATTGCAAAAAGCATACCAATTCCAAGCGGGGAATCTTAACATGCTTATAGCGTACAGGGTGCGTGTCAGCTGAAATGTCCGCTCAACGGAAGGTTTAGTGAAAGATCTCGCTCCGAAGGCTTGAGCCGCAATACTTGCTCACATCAATGCCAATCGGCCACTCTCCCAAGCCTAGCTGGCAAGGGGGAGGGGGGATCTAGAAGAGATAAGGTAATTTAGGTCCCACCCAGCTAGAACTGGAGCTGCTTTGTATTGGCAGTGCAAGCACGTGTGGGGAGGAGCAGGGGTTGTCTTATCAGTAAGACAGCGCCCCAGTTGGAGCGCGGGTGACCGTCTGCAGCGCGCGCTGCTGTTCTCCTCGCCGTGTTTGTACACAGTGCGCTGTGTAATCAGGACCTGCACGCGCTCTCTTCTCGCTCTCGGCTATTGCACTGTGCACCACTGCAGTAGGGGATAACTGCACAGGCAGAGCCGCTTCTTCCAATACTTTAGATTCAGTGTCTATTCCCTCTCTCTCCCCCTCTCCAAAAGGACTTACAGAAACCAGTTGAGGAGATACTGTCATTTAATACGACATCGCTGGACGAAAAGGAACAGAAGTTTTATATTTTACTTACTTGTTATTTCCGTGGCCGTGGAGCAATATATGATATTTAAAAAAATGATGGGACCGTTATCTCTTTTCTTCGTCCTCTGCATAAACGCGGCTGTCCCGCAGCTAGCGAAAGGTGAGTAGAAAGCCATTGGCAGTTTCATGGGTGGAGACAGTCCGAAGCAGGTATTGGTTTGTTGTAAAAATAAAAATAGCAAAATAGTGTAAAGAGTGTTACAGTCTGTGTTAAAATAAAAAATAACAATACAAACTGTAAATAGAATAAAACAGACCTAAACATCTAATCGACGTTTGCACTTATTATTATTACTATTATTATTATTATTGTTGAGATCTCGATTGAGATCTCACCCATTTATTTTTATTTCCTTATCCGTTGGAAGTCGAATTACGCAATCAACTCGAATTGAACACCTTTATTTACGAATACATCGATCTGGTGATGCTTTTGGTTTTGCTGATTGATTCGGTTCTGTTAAGAAGTTGATAATGTATGCCGTGTGATGTATTCTAGGTGACTATACAACTTGCAAAGGAGGAATGCCGTAACGTATAGCGTGAGAGCAGCACTATTCAGAGTGGTGAGCTTTCTCTGTACCGGGGGCTTTAATCAGGCTATTGATTTCTAGCCAGCGCCGGAGGATGCATTTTTTGATTTCGAAGTTCAAGTGGCAAAGATGGTAGCTGCTCCTCAAATATTTAACGTATCACAGCATCCATTCCAACACAATCAAATAATGTTAATGTACATGGTTGTCACTGTAGGCTACTGTAAGGGGGGCAGAATGGATAGAACGCACAGCCGACATGTCCCATGTGATTTATTTTGCGTCTGTGCTTGTGCGTAACATACGGGCATGTAAGTTTTCGTTATTTCTTAACACCGATACCACTAACACATATCTTCCTGAAACAAGGGGCATATTTTGTACATGTTGCGACTTTGGGTATTTATGGATTTTCACGCGTCTGGACTAGATACAGGCTTTGTGCAAGCAAAATACATGACTGCAAAGTACTGCGCTCAGCTAGACTGGGTATCGGTCCCCTGGTAATCCCCCTTGTTGCAGGGTAGACCCGAGGTCAGTGTGCTTCGGCTCAGGTCCCCCTAGTATAAAATACATAGGTTGTCAGTATTTGAGCTCGAACTGGGGTAACGCGGTTTCACGAAACTAAATAATTTTGACACATTTTTTGGACCGCAATTAATAGAGCGCGAGATAGGCACATACGAATCTGAATCGTGGGTGTGGATTATTTCAGTTTAAGGTAAATGATAATAGTATTTTAATGTGATCTGCTTGAGGGGGTCTGTTTAAGTTAATTAAGCATGAACAATCACATGTATTATTTCGCTGCTGTTGCAGAAGATGGATTCTTTAAACACTTTCCAATTAGGCGTTTTAAATTGCATTGGACACATCATCAGTTAATGTTCATTTAATTAGGGCCCAGTGCTAGGTCGGAGGTACAGTTTGCGTTTGTAAACAGAATGAAAGATGAGTGTGTCAAAACGTCCTCCAGAATAGTTATTATTGAGTTAATATTTTTGGTGGGTGAGAGTTATCTAGGGAACTCTTATTAATGTACGTTCATTTTATCCCTGAACTGCACCTGCACAACTTCACAGTAACCTCACTGGATTTTAAAGTTTATGCATTGGCCACATTTATGATGCTCCGAAGGGTCTGTGCAGTTTCATTGAATGGGCACAATGGAACGCTTTTATCATAACTCAATAACAATTCTATCATACTCTATAAATCCAAGTTAGATCGACGGTCTATCTCACAATAATAACCTTGTTTTCCAATTGTTATTATTTAATAGCAGCCCAGGATAATTTCTCTCTCTCTCTCTCGCTCTCCTCTCTCTCTCACACACACACACACACACACACAGGCTTATATTAAATAATAACCATTGGAAAACATTTACTTAGTGTTTGATGCCTCCTATGAGATATCCTCTTGAACGCTTTTCATGCAGAACACATTTGACTGAAGGGTGCTATTAATACTAATTAAACACACACACGCACACACACGCACACACGCACACACACAGACACACTGTATAATTATGTGGAGACAGAAGCGAAGGTTTGAAGCTAAAAGCACAGCAGGTCAAGTGAGGACCTTGGGAAATTGTTCTGCAATACATTTATTTGCTGGCTTTGTTTTGACAATGAGATGGCAAGAAAATTCCTTGAGGAAAGGAGGGATGCTTCTTGTGGTGAAGAGGTCAGATGGCTTCACCAGCAGGGAATGTTTCAATTCCCCTTCTCTAGATGCATTCATTTCAGTCATGGTGCCTGACTCGAGAGCAAAGCTGTTTGCTTCCATATTTACAGTGAAAAGTTAAGACACCTAAATTTGTCAGATTGTTTTGAACTGGAAAGGGATAATAAAATTTATTATGGAATGCATTCAACCCAATAAAGATTTGGTCTGAAGTTTAATGCATTTAATAATTTTTTTTAAATTATCAACATTAAATTTGACTCAATGTCTAATTTCTTCTCCAATTTATTTTACAATTTTTCTTGAATTTCACAAGCATGTTTACTTGATTTGGGTTCCAATAGTTCTTCAGTTCAAAATGAAGCCCCTGGTTTTTTAAACCTGTGATGAAACAAATGTTAAGGCAGATAGTACATCATTGTAGGCCTGTGACTCAATGACTCAATCACACATGCCTAGGTAACTCAATTCACTAGGCATGTCAAGTCATTGTTTAGGACACAACATGGACAATTGAATCTCATCACATTGCAATACGTGCATCAGTTCGCAAGTGTGACATTGCAAACGCAATGGTTCCATCAGGTCTTGTGTAACATAAAAGTATATGCCAGCAATGTTATATTTCAAAAATACATTTCAAGTCTGGTTTAATTTTCCATATTGGTCTCTAGTAATGATTGTTAGCAGATGCTGGTTGCTAGGGCAGCAGGCAGTCTTTAAGACTTTCTAATAAGTTGATCCCTCTGAAACCTCTGCCTGCAGGTAAACCCGCAGTGCTCTTCTTTGTTGGAAAGCAATATATCACTTCCTGAGCTTGGGGCCTGTGTTGCAATTTCGTGGGCGATTTTCAGACATTATTGCCCGTGAGGTTAAACCTGTAGCACCAGGTAGGCCCATCGACCGAGTGCTGTCTCATAAGGATTGGGGGATTCTATCTAAACACAAGGTGCAGCTGGGAGGACCATGGTACAGCTCTCTCTCTCTCTCTCTCTCTCTCTCTCTCTCATCTCTCTCTCTCTCTTCTCTCTCTCTCTCTCTCTCTCTCTCTCTCTCTCTCTCGTCTCTCTCTCTCTCTCTTACACATCTCTCTTTTAACTCATTCTATCTCTCTTCACAATCTCTCTTTCTTCTCAATCTCTCTCCCTCTCTTTCTCTCTCTCTCTTAGCATTCAGCATCCACCTGGAATTGTAGCCTCGTGAGTATCATTTTGATACAGGCTTACCTCATTGTCCTTGTTGTGGTGTCTGGCAATAAATCACAGTTTGCAGGTATGGAATTTCTATCTCTTTCAACCGGTGCGCCTTAATGTAAATTAAGTGTCTCCCTGCCCCGCCAAGATTTACAGGGCAATTGAGTAGCGTTGAGGTTGAAAGCTAGACCAGGTTTAGTGGAGCTCTCATTGAGGCAGGCAGCGGTGGTAAAACAATGGGGCTATCTACACGGTTAGGCTCTCTAAATGGTGAGAATCCCTGAACCACAAGCCTGTGGTCACCTCACTGTTTGTTTGCACTCGACGATATTAGCTTCAGCCGTGGATTTAACCAAACAGATTGGCACTTGAGATGAATTGAGTTTCTGGTAAGAGGCACAAGGGGGAGGTGTAAAGAGCTTTCGGTGCACCTAATTCTGATTAGGCTGTGGCTTATTGTGTTTTGACGGGTGGTTTAGGGACAATCTAAAGAGGTGGGGTGCTCCTTAAATGATTCTGTGTCTGTGTGTGAATGATAGATTAAAAAAGAAAATAGCCCCTCTTCCGTATAAGCCAATTCCCAGGCCACCTCTGCCGGTTTCCTGCTGACGCCTGTGCCGTGCCACTATACAAAATCACCAACATGCATTTAAATCCAGCCATGAATGGCATGAATGCCATACCTGCGTGAAATAAAAAGTTATATCTTGCTGCGACATGCATCTGCATGCACATCTGCATGCGTTCCGCTGCCAGCATCCGTTTCAGCTTTTGATAAATTCTGGGTGTGATCTCGACCTTTTGTGATGGGATCAGTAAATCATGTCACGGCATCTGTTCTCCCTTTCGGTGTCTGGTGGTGCCGTAGCTGAGAGAGAGAAGAACATAAACTACAGGCGTGAGGGGCATCGATGAGGCGACGCCTTCCAGAACTTTCCAAGCTGATGTCGCTTGATTATATTGGGGCGAGGCAGCTGTGACCTGGGGTGTTTGAGGTCATATGGCAGAGGCAAACTGACACTTTGTCTTCACGTATTAAATCTCTAATGACCACGTATCTGTGCATGACCAATACCTATCTGCTACTCTTAGTGCATGTGTGGAGCTAATATCTACAAAGTGGGATGAAAGAGCCACTCAGTTTGAAAGACTCACAAGCTTTTGTACCAATACTTGATTCAGATGGGCTTCCTAGAAAAAGGAGTGTTTGTGCAACCAAGATATTCTTTTTTTTTTTAAGGTTTGGCATCTGGTCATAATTGAAGTGATTAAGTGCATCAGAATGTTGAGGTCATGGTGTCTGGTCTTGGGCTGAACAGGAGCCAAGCTCAATGAGAACTTGCACTTCTACATTATACATTGAAAGTCAATGGGTGCTTTGGGAGGCGCATCAATTCTGGAAAAGTACAAGGAGGATGCAGACGAAAAACAAGAACTAATCATGGTCTAATGCCTTGCCTGCGATAAAATCCTGTCAGCTGTAGTCATTATTCTTGTGTTCAGGGGGGCGTCATTGCCCTATTCTGTGTCTCTCCTACAACCATTTAATTATGATTCAAACAAAAAAAGATGTTTTATAAGTGACAGTAAGAGTGGATAAAGCAGAAGAAAAAGTGGAAAAGAGGACTTCAACTAAGACTACCACAGCAACTAAGACTACGACAACAGTGCAGACTAATAGAGCAACTCAGACTCCCTCGGCAACAAAGACAACCAACTTGCTTAACCTAGTTTATGACGATGTTGCTTAATGTGCACTGCTTTGCTAAATAATACCGGACCATGCAAGACTTCATTTTAGATAGTATGCTCTCTATTTACTCACTGCTAGGCAGGTCAAGTAGAGTAGCTTGCTGGGGATTCACACAGCCTCTCAAACAGCCCCAAATCCAGACTGTAGGATGCAGACCTGTAATCATGTTCAAATCCACAATATGCATTGTAAATACATGACAGTTTCATTGTTTTATGAACTAATATTTTATAACTAATAATAATGTTTTTTTGAGCTAATATTATGCTAGCTCTAAGCTTAGCCTTTATATTGTCTAAACCAGAGGTGTGAAACTCAAGTCCTGGTGGGCTACAATGTATTCAGAGTTGTGTGGTTTCCGTTCAATCAGCAGCCAATTTAGGCCTTGGAAACAAGGTGTGCGGACTCCTTAGCCAATCAATGATGTAAAATAAGCATTTTAAGTGCAGAAACACACCACACCAGAAACCTACAGACACTGGAGCCCTTGATTGGCTATTGATAGTCTTTTGATATTGTTGCATCACAGACATCAGGAAGTCATGGCATACAAAGGATTTGTGACCAAATATTAAAAATGATTACTTTATTATACATTATGTTAAACTGTCCAATATTTTTGTTACCTGAAAATGGGGGGGGGGGGGGACTATGTACAAAGGTTCTATAATAATAATAAATAATTCTAAACAGTTCATCCGATATGGATGAAAATACCCTCAAATTAAAGCTGACAGTCTGCACTTCAACCTCATTGTCATTGTATCCTTTCAAACTCAAAGTGCTAGAGTACAGAACCAAAATAACAAAAAATGTGTCACTGTCCAATGAATTATGGTGCTCACTGTACATGCGTGGTCACTGCGGCCCTCCAGGACTGGAGTTTGACGTCCTTGGCTCACGTACGCAAATTCATTGTGTGCGGTGAATGCATAGAGACCCCTCCCTGAAGCCATTTAAGAAGCATGCTCAGGGTAATCTTTTTAGGTTCACATCAGCAGGACTTTTCTTGGTTTGTTGTGTGGACTCGCCTGTGTTGTCGTACGTCGAGGCCCGCTTTTCCAGCAGTGAACCTCGGCGAGCATATAAAGCACACCTCGCCCACGAAGGGAATAAGGGTGCGGGAGCTCTGCGTTGCTTTGCACTTTCACGGCTGATGTCTACCGGTTGGGTTTTAGAGAGTAATCAAAGACACAGGGCTCTCACAACAGCACTTCAGAAAGAGATTGAAAAAAAATGAAAAGGCAATGATCTGTTTAGACGTGTGGAGTATAGGGACGGATCTGACCAGATGCCACGCTTTTCAAATTCTCCCCCCCACCCCCCCCCCCCCCACCCCAAATGTGATATTGGAACAGGTGTCCATCTGTGCATTTGTTATCATCTGGGACCGAGCACTTTACTGCAGGTTTTGAGCTCAGAAACGGTAGGTGATTCAGTGTGCTGTACCCATTGTGTCTGTTCATGGCGTTTGCTTGATTTGAAACAAAAGGCCCCTCTGTCAAATATAAAGCATCTACTCACAGTAAGCCTTTATGAGCACTGTGGCAACCCTTTGTTCCCAGTTAAATTGATGATTCCCTTTTCCGCTGCGAAAAAAAAAGCAGGCTGCAGCGCAGGCACGGCGTGTTTTAGCCGAAAAAGCAGAGGGTGAATTCGCTAGTCCTTCATTTCGCTGATTGGCAGTGCCATTGGTGCCGTTACCTGAAACCGTTGCTGAGATGAGACACCGTTAATTTGAAGCCTTGCGGTTGCGCCGGAGATCGTATTCAGGAAAACCGCGAGACAGGGAGGCGGGAGGTTTACCCGTAGGGGTCCTGAGTGGGAAGGCCAGAGTGGAAGCCTGAGTATTTAAAACCGCGTGATTGTGCCGTTTCGTCCTACGACGCATAACTGCTGCGTTTGGCTCACTGTATCGCTAACAATCCCGTGATACAATTCTGCATTGCTATCAGATTTATCGCATTCAGGGTGTGGGTTTCTGCGGTGTTTTTTGTTTTTCCACAGCAGTCAAGGGGAATCAAGGTGGATGAACTCAACAGCTCAGCTATCGGCAGTTACGGAGGCAAAATGTGTAACTGTGTAATCTTCAGAAAGATTAGGCATTCATTCACTGTCTGCTCTTCTGTGTCAAGCATGCTTCACTGTGCAGAATGTGTTGAGACTTAGTCTATAACAATAAATCTTTGAGTGCTGCACTCCATTAAATAGCATTGATTACAAAAATAGTTATCTTAGCCCCAGGGCCAATATTAAATCATCTTTTTTATTTTTTTTATTTTTTTTTTAATGACACAAAATTTCTTTCAGAGATGTTATCCTGTTTCTGACATTTTAAAAGTGCTCAAGCTAAGGGAAAGTCATGTTGTCAGATTGAAAAGCCAAAGTTTCAACCGTAGCTTAATTGTATCTTGCTGTCATGTCAAGAAAGCAGTTCTGGAGAAAGGCTATGATGAAGTGGAGAAAAAATTCATGCAGCAACATGACCAGCAGAAGTAATTTACAGACAACATACTTCTATAAACTGCTGCTTTTATGAGCATGTAAATAGTGGATAAAATAATATTCCTGGAAATAACGTGTGTGCGTTGGGAAGATGCATAGCAACCAGCACATACATTACATACCCGTGGTTCAGGCAAAGAACCGTCTGTGAACAGGTCTTTTTTCCTTTTTTGGATGTACTATATTAAAGATTTCTTGTGATGGTGTGAGGTGGGCCTTGGACTTTACACGATATGGAATTGGTTGTCAGGTGACAGTGCCTAAAGGTACTCATTATCGCATTAACGGACAGGTGCACCTCCTTGATGTAATATAGCACGAGCAATATTGTACAAATTCAAATGAAATCACTGAAACGAGACAATGTCCTCCTTTGGCGCTTCAATGAAAAGGGGGAAGTGTTTTTATTAAGAGCCCAAATATTGTCTCTTCAAGCTTAGTGTTTTTTTTTTGGGGGGGGGGGGGGGGGGGGCAGGAGGAGCAGAGATCTAATTTTCAGATTCAGAGCAACAGGTTGCGATTATAGCAGACTAAGCACTGTGGGGCTAACAGCAATGTTTGACTTGAGCGCCACTATAAGCTCTCTTGGGCGTGGACCATTTAAATTTCATCAGGTACTAATGCTTGTAAGTGTGGGAAAACGAATGTGGTTATTATCCTTGCGGTGTCGAATATTTTGGACGACTCAATCATTCCATCCATGAACCCGCCCTGCTGTCTGCGACTTGAGGGGGGTGACGGGTTGGAATCGCAGGTCAGATTCTGCGGAATACATCGGGGACACTCAGGGCTTTTCTTTGATTGTTCCAATTAAAAATCTAGCCGTGCAAACGGGTCTCAGAATGTGGAACTAAATATTGGCGAGAGCACTTCAGCTAAGACGATAAATCATTTATTAACTTTCTTGGAGTTACCGAGCGATTGCAAAAATGATAAATGAGTCCTCAAGACTTCGCACTATGGGGTCCCATGAAAAATTATGTGCTTTGGTTTATTTATAAGTATAATATACAGACATGTCCCATGTTTCTATTAGGCTTTTTTTGAAGGCTCTATTCAGATGGTGTGCAAACACAGCAAGATGTCCCATACTTCTTGATTTGTCCCTGGTTGATTTTAGGTCGTATATTCTGAAGGACATATTGAAGGATATTCGTATTTCTTTTCATTACCATTGTTTTCGATTCACGCATCTGTACTGAACTTCTTGTAACATACTTTAATGGGCATAACACATTCAGTCACTGCATACACGTGTTAAAGAATTAACAAAATGACATCTGCGTTGTTTACACGTCTTTGCCCATCACTCCAATTAAAAAAGCCATATTGTTTTTCTAACATAAAATGTGTGACCTTCCGTTTTAATCTCACTTGAAAAGTGCTGCGCTACTGTAAAAAAAACAAAAAAACTGCATGAAATTACTTTAATGGCATGCAGAGAAGTCCACAGTGACTCAGAACGTGGCGGCTAAATTCGCTGTAAGGTACATTCTGAGTGGTCCGTCTTAATCACACTGTCACTAAACAGGTACCATTTCAGTGCTCTAACTCCAAACGAGGTATCAGAATATTTCAGCTTTTTCATATTTTAGCTGCTTTCTCACTGATTCTGTTCAGTACAGACAACCACTGCAAAGAATACATTATACAACTTACCAAATCTGAAAGTTGGGAATCCGTAGCAATCTTTAACCACACAAATCCTTGCGTCTAACTGTCTTATCTGTTGGACATCTGACACCAAATGAGCCATGACAAAAGCATGCTTCAGATTTACGGGCGTTTCACCCACAGCTGAGACGACTGCAGAAGCCGTTATCCAGATGTCGTTGACCCTCTCACACCATGTCAGCATTTCAATGGCACTTCCATCTTTACCATTCCTCGGGGATGGCTAAATCGGCTTAATCTTGTTGAGATCTTATGGCCCAGAATGTTGTAGTGTATCCCTGGCGTTACCCAACGGCCATTAACTGTGGAGTCTCATGTGTCCTTGATTGGCCAGCAGTGGTCACAGAGGTTTATACGACACTTCAGGACTGTCGGCTTGGTGGCAATTGCACTGCCTGTCTGAAGCCTGATTGCTCCTCAGAGTTTATAATATGGATGAAAGGTCACGGCGGTAGACTGCTCCTGTTTTTAATGCTCTTATGGGTCAACTTAAAGGCGATGGACGTGATATTAAGAACTGGTTGGAAATTAGTGTGTAAATGAGGGCAAAATGTAATGTTCCGAGACAGCTGCTGACTTGAAAGAGAGCATTAGCTATTGTTCCTTATCCCACTTTTATACTGTAACCTTCAGCGCTTTGAAATCTGAATTGGTTTGAATGCTGTTCTTCATCAGCGATACCTGATGTGAATTAAACAGATGTTTAAGTGCATATTCTTAAAGGTGCTTCCAGCCGGCTGTATGCCTGAACAATTTTAATAGCGTCCTAAAAAATGTTTTAGGCCCTACCAATCACAGGCGATACTGGAGAAGAGGTTTGAAGCAGATCACTGAAGCCGGGCCTTGTTATCTAAGACATTTAGTCATTCGTTTTCAAATCTCTCTGCATCAGCTTTCCAAGGAACAAGGCCAGAAAAATCCTCTAAACTAAATTACTTTTTTTGGTTGACTATATGAACGTATTTCTTTTACTGTTGCATTTGTTGATATTTCAGTGGTTTAAGACAGCTTGACTCATAGTAAAAAAAAATATCCACTGAACTATTATGATGGTAGCAGGCAAAGCATCTGTTTTAGAGTACATTGTATGTATTGTAAGTACATTGTAACTACTATGTATATGCAAAGATTATTGCGTTGTCACATGTGCTATTGCAATAATTGTAGGCCTAACCCTAATCCAGGTCCCGACATTTGCATAAAATGGCACAAACGTAAAAAAGGAACCCCAAATGTATGCACATGTGTGCATATGTATATGTAATCAAGCAATTATGCAGATTACATTACATTGCTGCCATCCAGAGCAACTTACACAATGGCATTTTTACGTACAGTAGTATCCATTTTTACAGCCGGAACTGAAGCAGTTCAGGTCAAGTACCTTGCTCAAGGGTATCGAACCTGCAACCGTTAGGTTACAAGCCTCAGTGTTTTGCTGTGGAGAGCGGTCTCATGATTGGTATACGAGAGCTGGGGATTGACATCCCATCACGTCTCCGCCCATTACGGGTCGTAAAGCCTCACACTCCCGTCACTAGCGGTCACATGAGTTCCTCTGTGCCGCGATTGGCCGAACGTGTTACATGGCGTTCGGAGCGCTGACCGTGTGCTGCGGCGCCTGCGCGGAGTAAAGGCTCCTCCTGTCTTCCCGCCAGCGCTCACAGTGAAAATGCTGCCGAGCTAAACGCATCGGGCACGGGCGCTGTCCCAGGGTGCCTCCTTGCTGCTGCCTCCCCTGCCTCGGCTCCACCAACATCCCCGCGCTCCAGAGTCTTTTCCCTGTGCTCTGTTAAGTTTCATCTGGCAACGCGGGGGGCGGGCGCTCGTGTGTGTACGAGCGTCCGTAGCTGCACAGTTATTTAAACAAAGACAGGTATGGATTTCTCGAAACACTCATGAACCGGCATCTAAGCCTTTTACACAAAACCTCCACACGCTCACAACCTAATCACCAGCGAATAGTGCCATGCGGAGACCTGTCTTCTTTAACCGAATGTATTTTCATTATGATTTACTCAGGAGCGCCGTAGGTACGAGGTGTAACAATCCTCCGTTGTTACCGGTGGATCACGGCCATGAATTGCATTCAGTTGTATGAATATGCGCTATACAAATAAACTTGACTTGACTTGACTTGACCTGCGGAAAAGCTGGTGTGCAACTTTTCAAAGCTCAGGTAGGGGGCTTTTGAAACACGTCTGTGAATCGCCGCTTGAAATGACAGCTGTGCGGGGAGAATTCTGCGGAAAGCACAGAAGGAGGCAAGGCTCCAGGAATAGACGGCGGAACTGCGGGGGCGTTGCTTGGGAGAATCAGGTATTCGGCGCGTTTGAGCGTCAGTCAGATGCGGCGTCGGAGAAACCGCCGTGTTGTTTTCATGCGCGGAGGCGATGCATGATTAACAAGGCCTGCCGGTGTGGCGCTGCCTGTGAACATGCTCCAAAGGACCCAAGAGGCGGCCAATCACTGCCTGTTTTTAATCCCCCTGCTGGCTGTCTGCTCTGACACATGGAAATGGATGGAAATCCACTCTACTAATAAATACACTAGGAAAGCTCACGAGGAAGGAGAGCAGAGAACAGTAAATGCACTAAAATGATTGCTGAAGAGTCAAAATAAACCCATACAAGTGTGAATAGCCCAATTCCACACCAGGACCCTGTAGTACAGACATAAAACTAATACGGTCCAAAAGAAAACTTCAAATATAATAAAAATCACCCTAGTCCTGCCTGTTTGTTCAAAACCTTTGACTTGTACTAAATGGTGCGTGTGATTAAAGCATGCACTTGAACTTTTTCTGTTCCCGTTTAATTACATGAGGTCTCGCTGCAAGGTCATGTTAACTGGAATGAGTTGGATTTGCACTAATTTGTGGCTTTCTGTCATGAACTCAGGTTTGTTTTGCTGAGTGGAATACCACAGATGCAGAGCGCCTGTGTGGCTGATGGGGTTGACCCCTGAGGTAGGGCCAGAATGGCGAAACAGGAACGGCGAAGCCACGCCAAACCCTCCACGTAGACAGCTGGCTCTCACTGGCCCAAAAAATCTAAACGAGGGAAAGTTGTGACTCTCCTGCCTCTTGGCCAGAGGTTGCCCATTCATGAATGCGACGTGAGGCACAGCCTCTTCTGCCTGCATGAGAAATGGGGGACTGGGTTCCAGCGGAGCCGCTTTACAGAGCTCCATTTGTGAGCACCTGTTTGCTCTCAGTACTGCCTCCTCTGCAATGTTCTTAACTGAACACTCTAATGTTCATGTAGCAATGGAGTTCTAGAACTGTCAGTATTTGAGTCTTTATTGTGCTTTTCTGTTACTTCGTTTTCGGTTATGTCTGATGTTGTTTGTGTGCTTTTGTTTTCCTTCTCCGTCTCCCATCCATGTGCTTGTGTTTTCACTTCCCCATTGTGTCAGCCCCGCCTCTCGTCTCAGCTCCTGATTACCGATGTGTTTTTGCTCGTCAGTTCTGTGTATTTAAGTTCCACTCTGTCTTGTGCTTGTTGCAAGTTCGTCACAGTTGCCCTCTTTGCCCTGTTTCTGATCAAATTTGTACTTTTGCCGCTAGTTTCCTCGTGTGCCTGATGTCTGTTTTCCTGACTTTTTGATTCTGTTTCTTGACTTCGTCTTTTGGATTGTGTTTTTGTGCTTTTGCCGTGACTTCCTGGTTTTTGATCTCTGCCAGTTTTCTGACTACGCTTTCGCCTCATCCCTGGGTTTTCGACCCAAAATGAACTTCGGTTTATTTTACTTGCTGTCTGCGCCTGAGTCCGTACTGCACCCTGACAAGAACACTGACTTAGAATTTTGGGGGGGGGGGGGGGGGGGAAACATTCCAAAAAACCTACCCTTCAAAGGGTTTAACAATGAATATATAAAACAGTGACTTCTGTTCTGTGGTGATACATGAAAAAAAAAACGCCCAGCTTTTCTGTCTCTTATGAATCAGCTCCTCCATTCACAAGCCTAGCCTAATTCCCTTTGAGGTGTGAAAGACATATCAATGAATCACATTTGATTGCTTAGTTTTAATTACTTGGGTCAAGGGCGAATACAATCTCTCAGACCTCAACTGTGCAGAACAGGAAGCAGAATTGCGGGTTCCTGCCCACCGCAGGGCCCTGTCATGGTTTCCCCGCCGAGTCATTTAACTCTGCGGCTCCAGCCATTATTCAAGCAGGGAGAGTCCACTCCTAATGTGCATTATGTATTAATCGTTTGCTAATTGAAAGGTCACTCCAAAACAGTGGTCCCCAACTTGCACACAAAAGCCTGATGGGAATACCCAGGAATCGTAATGAAGTTGTGCCTTAATTAAAATAGTAATCATGCACATTTATGCAGGTAGAGTTAAGTATGCAGACTGCCTTTAACCACAGAGAGGTCTTGCTTGATAAACGCTTGCTTTCCCAACCAATGAAACAGGCCTTGAGTGAGATCTTAATGAGAAATGGCAAATGCATGCTGATTGGCTGGAAGCCACTTTTGATTAATCAGGCCTTTGTGTGGATGATTTTTTCAGTTTTCCTATGGTTCTCACCAGGAACATTAAAAGGTAGCTGAACGAGGCTGGACTTACTGCTGGTAAATATGTAACCTATGAACTCAGCCCATTTCTCAACAAATTAATACGTTACATTAGTCACATCATAATGTCAATAGAGCCATAACTTCCTTATGAGTCGCACATTAGCGGCCCCTGGTGGACCTTACCTGTTTCAAATTCATATCGTATACCATAGTCTGAATATCAAGCAAATTTACTATTTTTCCCAGTCACAATAATATGAGGCAATCAGGGGTACACTCCGTAATTAAAGGAAAACACCAATGGAAAATTATAGTCGAGTAGGTAATAAGTCAATTTGAATAGACTATAATTGAAAGGTCCTTCAATTTCAATTTCAGTGAATGACACTTATCACATTGCTGGGATTATTATTATCATCATTATTTTATTTCATTATTTTATACATATTATTGAAAAAGCCTTATTCATGTAACTGATCCACATCATGAGAATACTGTTAAACATACACATGCATGCACATGCACCCAAATATTATAGAAATTATAGACATTTATGCTTATTTTAATACAAAAAGCAACTATGTAAAGTACTTGAGTATATTTATTGTACATACTATAATTGAAGACCTGGGTGCTAAAAGTACTGAAGTCGCATTTTTAGACAATTCAAGTTGAGCATAGAAACATGTTGTATTTGTTTAGCTAAGTCCACCCTATAAATATTGTTAACAGAAAAGGTGCCTAAGTCTCTTTTCTCCACTATGGAAAAAACAGGTTATCGTATTCTGGTACACAAGAAGTATTCTGATTTGATTTTCTCAAAATAGACATTTTGTGACTTCAGTACTTTTAGCACCAGGGTCTTCCGTTTATTGTGCATATATACAGGTATGTATTGCTGTGTGTATGTGAGAAGAGATAGCTTGACTTTGTGTATAATCGCTAATGCCTGCATAGTGCATTTCTGGCATTTAAAGGATTCCCAGTTTAAGGAAGAAGTATCTGGCACTGCTACAGCATTAGAAAGAGAAAAAATATACGCACGCACACGCACACGCACACGCACGCACACACATCTGATATAAAAGCGAGGGAGAAGAGGCTGGAAATGAAATGGTGATCATTTAACTGATCCCAAATAGAAAGTAATTTTTTTTCTCCTGAGATTCTGCAGAGGGCGTTATTGGTCAGTGATTTATCGACACAAGGTCAAGGTTTCTTGGGCATTTTAAGAATTTTAAAGCGTTCGGTTATTAAACGACAATACCCAGGGGACAACGGTTCAACGTGGGTATTATAGGACTTTAGCAACACTTTAGAATGATGCATTTATAAATGATCGATACATTATTATTAGAAAGTCCTACAGTACATAATTTTAAAAATGCGATTTTTAGTTGAACAGTAATATATGCTTGTAAATATGCATATAAGATGAAGGCCAGAGTTTATATAAGGTTTCGCGAAAAGGTTATAGTATGAAAGATTGAGAAGGGCATGTACTTTAGCTGTTAACGCTGTACTTCTTCTTAATAGCATATTTATTAACATTAAGGAAGGTAAACCTTTTGCAAACAAAATACAGTTTAACAGGTAATGCTGCATTAAGCATTTATAGGTTCAGCATTTCCCCCCGGGCAGTCTCAACACTGTTGAGGCAGGAGACAAGAGCAAGGCTTGCTGACTGCTTGGAGCCAATTATTCCAGCAGGTCTGTCTAGCTGAATGACTGCTTCCCTGTTTGAATGTCTTCAAGTCTACTTCACTGAGCAAATGAATATGAGTCAAGCTGTTTTTCCACATTTGATATTGATTTACTGCTGGTCTTTCTGATGCTTAAAATGGCTGTTCCCGCGCAGCCCCATTTTTGGATCATCTGCTTGTTTCTGGAATTACGTGCTCAAGTTTGTCCTTTAATGCACGGGGGGATTATCATCACTCAGGCATCCCGGTGCCTTTAAGCGCAGTTTGTGTTGCTTGTTGCCAGCGTTTAGCCTATCAGACGCATCTCGGCGTTTGCAGGAATTAAATAAAACAACTGTCGATTGGTGGTGTGCGGTCAAGGGGTGCGCACATCGGCTGAACAACGTCGCCGACTAACACATCCAGTCACGTAACAGGAGGAGGCCCGGCGGGGCGGGGCCCATTCAGCCGGCGACTGGTAATCCATGGCATTTAACAGCCATTGATATGCAGGCAGCACAGGGAAGTCACACTGCCCTCCTTTGCAGGCCTCTGCATTTGTGTTAATCAGCAGGGCACAGGCCAATTTAACGTCGGCCCGCACTTCCTCTGAGCAGTCAATCGGCTCGTCGGCGAAACGCCTCGCCGTCCTTTCTTTTTTTCATTTTCGCCGTCTTCTCTGGTAACTCATCTCGCATCAGGCTAAATTAACAACATCAAAGGCTTTTCACCGTTTATATTTGTCAGAACTGCACAATGAATTGTGGCAATCTGGACTGGATAAATAGATTCTGGTGTGTGGATTATTTATTTATTTATTCTTTTTTTTTTTGGTTGGCGCCCTTTTTTCACCCACTAATTACGCGGTGGGAAAGGACCTTCATATGTGAAGCAGCTAATCTGTCTGAATAACAGTCTCATCTCTGCATGTGTGTGTGTGTGTGAGTGTGCATGCATTCTCTAGGCCTATAGAATTTCTCTCATTTCTGTACATGCGGTTATGTATGGAAAGGTTTGCATTTGATTTGAAATCCTGTATTTTTCATTCCATGCACTTTAGTGTGAGGTTTGGGATCCGGTCCAGTTATGACTCCTGGATACACATGGCTCTGGCCTGTTTGTGTATGTTTTGGCCTACTGTAGGGAGGAGAGGGGTGTGAAGTTTTTAAGGAGAGCTTGGCTGCTCCGGCCAGCGTATATTGCTTTTCTCATTTATGTGTATGGTGCCATTGTTATCTTGTGCCTCTCTGCCTAGACACAGCTGTCACACGTAGGCACTAGTCATTAGTCTAATTTTTGTATGCTTGCTTTCTTTTAGATTAGTTTCCCAGACAAATTTAGTTTTATGGTATTACAACTGGAATTGTCACCGTCTGCCAAGCTTCTACAAGATCCTCGTCCTTTTCTTCTGTTCCGTTTCTCTAGACTGAAACATTTTTGATATGACGCTTGTCTTGAGCTTGACCTGGTTTGAGAGAGGAGCATGATTCTGTTCTGTGATCTTTCCCTAGGGAGTGCTAGTTCTGACTGTTAGCTGGCGAAGCATCTTTAAAGCTCTTTAGTTTTTTTTCCATCCAGTGGGAAAATGAGCTGCTCTCTCCCTCTCTCTGGAGAAGCTTTATTTTCATTGGGTGTGACTGATTTTGACTGTCAGCACGCATCGCTTTAAAATCAGTAACTCCTGCCCCAAGTTTTAAAATATGTAAATACCTTATATTCATCATTGTGGGGTCCAGACAGTAATGCAGATGTAATAGTACCTAAGCATACTGCAGTGCAGGACTGTTCCCAGACATGATCTAATCACAAACCCACAACAGACATTCCTCTCCGGCGTGTATAGTTCCTCAGGGTGGGCCAGAAGTATTTTACCATTGGAGTTTACCATCTTTGAGCTGTGCTGAGCTATTATAGCAACAAAACTTTCCATAATTCATGTATTTCTTGACAAACTTGGGTTACACACCCAGTTTTTATTAATAATTTATAGGTAATTTATTAATAATTATTATTACCTTTTGTGAGGTTTCAGTTAACAGTTGTCCTTAACATTGTTTTAGAAATTAATGCAGGTCTTTGCTCTTGACTTTTTCTTCACAAAGACAGTTTGTTCAGTTCATTTTGGCGATTGCTTAAGTCACCAAACAGTGAACGTGAAGGAAAATGACCACATATTTTTAAGTCAATGTGAAGGACAAATATTGATAGAACCTGGGCCATTGTGTACATGCTGCTGAACTCGCCTTGACACAAAATACAGATTTTCTTTCCTGCCAATGACAGACATACAATCCTGGAGCACAGGTGTCTTCAGAGACATGGCTGCATCTCACCACATATTCTGTAGACTAGGTTTCCTTAACTTGGAAAGTTCTGTCCTCCCTGCTGTTGAAACTTCCAAGGTAATGCTATGGCAACCAAAATCCTGTGCCAACCAGAATCTCATGTCATTGAGAAGCGACAGAAAGGAAAACGTAGGGGTCAAAAGAACCTGTGATTTTCACAGTCAATGTACACTGCATAGCTCATGTATCGGGGGGAGGGTTATGGAGGAACTTGAATGGATATGTTGTAGGGAGCAATTGTAGTGCTACTCTGAGTTGTTTTCTCGCAAATGCTATGGGTTTTGGAGTCTTATTATTACCTTGTTTTCCTCAATCTAGATAGTAAAGTCCTCGGTTTATGGTCTTAGATCTCTGGTAGTAAATACCAGTTGTGGACTGGCAGGCCATCTGTGAGAAAACATAAAGGCCCTCTGCTACAATATTAACTCAAAATAACACGGTGTAAATAAGTGCCGTAACTACTAATAAACAGACTACTGTGAACCAGCAGTCTGCACGCTCAATTGTGAAATATGGGCGCTACTTGGTATGTAACTAATGCAATACCATTAAAAGCCAGGAGGTTACTGTTTACACTTACTGGCATGATACAAAGTATACATGTAAATGTGTTCTTTAATTGATGCATGTGGGTGCAAGAGAGCGTGTCTAAATTGGCGTGTGTGTGTGTGTGTGTGTGTGTGCGTGCGTGCGTGCGTGCGTGCGTGCGTGCGTGCGTGCGTGCGTGCGTGTGTGCGTGTGTGCGTGCGTACGTGCCAAACATTCTGGCTGCTGTCATCATTCTTCTTGGTTCTCCAGAGATCTTTGCCCGCGGAGGCCTCGCGATGGCATGGTCCTGTCCAATTATAATGTACTCCGTTTCCAATAAGGAACTGGATATGCCTCAATTTGCCATTAAAGAAAGACCCTTTTTATTTATTTATTTATTTTTTATAAAGAAAACATTGGGTTCCTTATATTCTTGGATGTACCGCCGAAAGAATGCGTTCAAAGCTGAGCCGAGCTTCTGCAGGCAAAGTTCTTTAATATTCAGCACCGTTTGAAGGCCAGCGAATGGTTTACACGCATGCTCTACTTTATTCAGTGGAAGTAGCTACACTTCAAAGATTCAAAGCACTTGAAGGCTAATGCTGATCATAAGCATTTTGGCTCTAATTACATCGCCTCATTTGTTCTATAAACCCACCCCAACCCCCCCCCCCCCCCCCCCCCTCCTCCACTTCCTGTGACTGCTCAATTTACAAGCTATTCATTTTTCTGGAAAGCTGTACTTCTCATGTTGTTATTCTGGTTGATTTGCCATTGGCTCTATCTGGCTGCAGACGGGTGGAAATCCCGCTAGCCATGGACTCAGAGCTGATAGCATGTGTTCTTGGGTGATGACCATGGCGGATGGCGGAGAGGGATGAAATGCTGGCAGGCAGGCACTGTGTGCGTGTGTGTGTGCGCGTGTGTGCGTGCGGAGGAAATTGAGAGGAAATGTCAAATTGAAGAGTGCTTTTCCAAAGTTCACTCTTTTACACATTTTGAGATAACATTTTGTTTATTTTAAATTTTTTTAGTTTTTCTGCATGAAAAAAATCTGATTTTTATACTTAAATCCCTAAGAATAATAGTGTATAAGTAAAATTGCAAATATCTAACCATTTATCAGAAAAATTATACCCATCTTGAAAAATATGGTTTATCAAAACTGGACTGTGAGGTTTGTAAAAACACTCTTCAATTGTGCTGCTTGACTTTCTTGTTCACCGTACAGTCTCTGAGTTTACTCCAATTAATGTACCTGAGCACAAACACAGTCCTCTATGTAGCATATGCCTGTCCTGATTTGAGCTTAGCGATTGGCTCAAGGGTCGCATGTGATGCTGTCTATCTACAGTTATTTTTATTTTCTGTTTGTTTTGTTACCGTTCCTCGCATTGTCCTGTTTGCTTTTATGTAGCTCTTATATGTCAGATTCCCTTGAGAATGAGAATCTGATTACAGTAATAAATAAATACCATGTACAATGTAATACAATCCTGTGTGTAATAAATACATGTTGGGATATTCTTCCACTAGCTTAGGGATGTTATTGTGTGAGGTTTACAGTACAGCTTGCTCTGGAATAAATCTTCTCTCTGTATAAGAGAGCAGCAATCCCATTTTAAATGAGTGTACAGGGAAGTTAATGAATAAAGTAGCTGTTAAGAAAACCCGGAACCCCATGAGAATTTCTCATTAAAAAAAAATGCCGTTTGTTTGTTTGTTTGCTTTTTAATTCTACATGCCGTGCCAAATTGCCTAAAATGCAGAAAGAGAATAAAGTGCCCAGAAAAAGAGACATTTTGGAAAACACCAAGGGGGGCTGGCAGCCATTTTTGACTTTGATAAGTGAACACTGCAATGCATTCAAGAGAGACATACAACTCAATCCGCAAAGGCTAAGGCTAGCACAGGGGAACCTCTTACTGCCTTGTGGCAGCTAACCAAATTGAATGGCTTTCAGGTTATTTATGTCTTTAAAAAAGTACAGCACTTTTCATTTTGCCAACAATAAGTAATGGCATTGTCATTGAAATTACTGCTAAGGTTACTTGAGGAGTTCATCCAAAATGTTAAATATCAAATATTCAGCCAACTGTTCTTATCACACACACACACACACACACACACACACACACACACACACACACACACACACACACACACACACACACACACCGAAAGATAGTGATTGGTAGGATATACTGTATCAAGCGTGAACAGCTGCTTTTGGCAGGCTGATTTGTAAATATTTGATACGGCCAAACAATCCATTTCCCAGAAGCAGCCTTCATGTCCTGTGAGCCAAGATCTAGAAAGGCTGGAAATGCCAGATTTCTGATGCTTCTTCCTCTCGACGCATCTCTCCGCTGATCACAGAGTCTGAGTGTCTAACAAGTCACTGATCCGTTAAGTAATGCATATTTACGAGCATACGGTAATAGGCTGCCTCTTATCGTAATGAGGTTGGAGTGGAATTGGTCCTGGTTCTGGGCATGTGACAGTGTATGGTGTCTCTGCTATCGTTTCTTCTTTACTGCTTTCACGTATGGTCTTTTACTCGCACAAAATCATCGATGTTATAATACATAAGTGGACATCCTTTATTTATATTATCTTATATTCAGTAGGGGACCCAGCATAGATGCTACAAGAGGATTATGCTCTTTTAATTGACAATTTAGGATGATCCGTTTTGGCCGTATCAGGAGTACAGTTTGGGTATAAAACGGTTGTTTATTGTCATTTGGAGAGGAAATTACGTTTGACATTCATACTTTGTACCCCAGTTAACAGTTGTTGGGAACATGAAATACACATCTGCTTTGAATACATGGGAGAAGAAGCTAAGTCAAGCTCTTTCAGCCTCAATAATATGTTCATAGTATTTAAGGATTATTCACATGTAAAGGATGGCGTTTTAGGGATACTTGTTCAATTAATGTGTGTTTACAGTCTTTTATAGGCTAGTTTCCCTTGTGAATTTTTCATGACATTTATACATGAAAAAGGAAATCTAAAACAAGAGTGTAAAACAAAAACTGCTCCAAGTGATTAACACTTGCCTAGATCAGAAACAATGACTATTTGACTTTTCCCATTATTTATAAGGATCCTATGAGATAGTACTGGTATTTTCAGTAGACAGTAAAAACAGAAGAGAAGTCACAACGTGTTTAGTTTCAGTTCAAAAAGGATTGGTTGGTTTATATACTGTCTTTAATACATCTGTTTTCATCCCTTTATATGTGGATGCAAGCACCGTAATAGAAAAAGAACCCCCCCCCCCCCCCGCCAGTGTGCAATGCTGTCCTGCTGGCCGATCAGGCGCCCCTAGATTGCAGTCAAAGCCACATATGAAAGGTCCCGACTCTGACTCCGATCTATGCGAGCTTAGCTGTAGTCTGCGGTGTGAAAACAATCAGATGGCAACACCACATGTTTCGGAGAAGCGTGAATGTCTACACTCTCCCGAATCGGCAGTGGGGTTCACCCAATGTACACGGCTGCAGTTGCAGATGATTAGCCATTCCAAATTGGGGTGAGAATTGGATATGCTCAGCCCTGCATTGGGTGACAAATTTATTTTAAAAGATAAATAAATTTTAAAAAAAGAAGTAATTCAGTTTAGAGTTAATCGAGTTTTTGCGTCTGCATGTAAACCCCTATGGTCGACACGACAGAACCACTTATCAGGCAGAGCGATTTTGGGATAGCGTAATGCCGCACGGGAGAGCGTAGACCTCGAAGGAAAGAGTTCTAGAACCTTTTAAGTTCTTCAGAGTCTGTGGGAAACAGCTTTCATGGCGACAGAAAGCATTTGGAGCAGAAACCAGGAGGAGGGCAGCGATCGCCGCTTACATTTGAGAGTGTGGCTTCTCTGTTGTGTGCGGTTCCACGTGCTTGTGGCAGCTCAACCGCCTACCTCACTGTGACCAAAGTGCACCGTCACGCAGCCATGGAGATCATGGGGCCTCGGCTCCGACACAAATCCACCATGATTGCAGTGGTTTTTTGGGGACTGGAAATGGTGCGAGGCTCTGCAGAACTCTGCTGCCGTCGCTTGACATGAAGAATGCCTTCAGAGGCCATGGGTAGCTGCATTACTGTGACTCATAAATCGTCCTGCAGTATTTGAGGGGGAAAAAATAAGATGAAAGAAAAAGTCATAAGCGCTGGGTGAATGCATCTGTAAAGCAGAGGGTCTTTTGTTTAACGTAGGTGGGTTTAAACCCTTTTCTGACCTGACTTTTGAATTGCCAGGTGGACACGCCCAACTTGACTGACCTGTACACCACCCTACCTACACAGGTAACCTGGAGCACGGTGCACACACTCTGATACACCTGGAGCCAATGGCATCTCTATCACACTATCAGGAACAATGTGTAAAAAAGAAGGACTGTTACCTACTGGAAGAAGGGCACCTTTCTCACCTGACAAGAGCTAGAGAGAGCCTTTAGGTGACTGCAAGTTCACCGCAAGTCGCATGCTACTAGCCAGTTGTAATACAGTGGCGACCCAAAGAACCCCGGCTTTCCAAATCCCACACTACCCCACAGTATGATACCGGTTGTATCCTGCCACTGATGACTCCCAGTCATAGCCAATAGGGAGGGGAGGGCGAGCTTTCATGAACCTCAAAATGGGTGTGATTACCCTGAATTGTCAATAGCAGGTTTATCTGTACCAATCAGAAGATTTTGCTCTCAACAATCAAAACACAATGGTTGGTTACAATCATTTATCCAATAATAACATATGGTAGCTATAGGATTTTTAAAATCTTAAGTTAACCTTCCATTTTATAATCCTCAGATTTTTCAAGTTGTTAATGCAAATTCCTCACGTATATTTAAATCCAAAGGGGCAGGTTTCACAGGTTTAACTGTACTAAGAGAAGCTTTGAATCCACTCACTCCAAACCCGTTCTCCTGTCATCAACACCTGCTGTGGGTTTACCAGTGTAAAGTCTCCGGAATTATTTACATCCTTTATTTCTTTCCTGTCCCTCCCTTGTGCTGGTTTCTTTTCCAGTTGTTCTGGCTCTCTTCCTGATCTCTTTATCTCCTCATGCTGGCTTGCTAAGACCACAATGCTTGTCGGTTATGTGTGCTTTATGAGCCGAGTCCTTCAGTGAGGTTTCCTTTGTTCTACACCACCCTTATCCTTTGACTATCTGAAGATAATTCCTTTGAGTGTTACATCCATTATTCACTTTTCATGCCAGAGTTTGATCGCTGGTCACACCCTAGCCTTGCTCGATATGGCAACCCTGACAGCCGTTTATGGATGTGAACAATACAAATTTTTGTACGAGATTCTTGCATACTTTTATCATCCTTTGTTCACTCAATTAACACTGTCTTCAGGCTGTTGGTCGTTGTTCAAAGATTTGGCACATATGCCTCACGGTTGCCTACAACCTTTTTTTCAGAATTTCTTCCTGGTAAAACTCTTGACAGCTTTGCTCAGGTCTCAGGCTCAGTTTTCCCTCATTGGTTGATCAAAGGCTTTTGGGCCTTGATTTGGAACCTTGATTCTTTTTCATTGGTACCACTTGTGGAAGCCTTTCTGGAAAGTGCTGTTAATGCGGCATGCCTTGGAGTACTAGCAGTGCACAACCTCTCTTTAAAAAAAACAAAGAAAAGCAAGAAAATTGGACCTCTCGAGACAAATGACTTGTGGGACGCTTGACGGGGTCCCGTTCCTTTGTCCGGGCCTCAGAGGAGTCGACGTAGCGTCTCGTCTGCGTTTTTTTCTGGGAGACGGACCGAGCGTAGGCGAGCTGGGTTTTGTCCTGACCTTGCATTCCCTGTTTGTCCACACCCTCCCTCTTTCTGAAACAGCTGCGTAAAGATGGCCATTACGCTGCATTCTCTCCCCCATTATCCACCAGAGTCGCACAAAATATCCTACATGCACCTTTCGCTGAAAAGAAAAAGAAAACAGACAGAGAACTTTCACTTTCCCTGTAGGATGCTGGTAAAACCTGCTTTTATTACCTTTATATATTAACCAACAAACCTTCACCTTTCTTTTCACTGGAAAGATTAGCCAACAAAAATGCTACCATTCCAACCACAAAACCCCAGAGGAAGTAAGGATGGAGCATTTTTTAATAATTTAACACAGCCTCCATCTCCAGACTGATGAAAGGATGGATAATTAAATCAGGGTTGGTGGTTTGGTTTACCCGCAGTTCTCCAGCTCTCTGGCAGTCAGTCAAATCCCTTGTTCTGTGTATGTTTTTCTGCTGGTTGGTTGTGGAGTGGGGGGCGGGGGGAGGGTTGCCGAGGACCTTTTTGAGATACTTGCTCAGTTCTTTAAGCCCACCCCTCCCCCTCCCCCACCTCCTTCTTGTCTTGTCTTTTGCAGGGGAGGTGTGTGAGCCCAGCCCATGTGCGAACGGGGGCGCCTGCTTCACTGCGCTGGCAGACCAGGCTTTCGCATGTGAGTGTCCCCCCTGGCTTCTCAGGGCCCCAGTGTGCTAGTGTTTGTGGAGGTTGGTAAGTGGCAGTGCACAGGCGGGTGGAAAACCCATTTCTAATCGCACGGGCTTCCTTATACTCCACTCTGCACCCTCCCCCGCCCTAAAGCGAGACACTGTACTGTCAGGAACCGTCGACCCGTGCACCCGTCAATCCGTGACCCTAAGTCAGCGCGCCTAACTTGCGGGTGACCCCCCCTTCCCTCCGGCTTCTTGCCATCGGTGCGTGACCGGTCGTCCCGTGTTGGCGTGTCAGTGGTTTGTGGCGAGAGCGTCTGCGGCGGGTGTCAGGCCCGTGACGGTCACGGGACTGCAGCGGTCAGGTGGGTTCCCCCGGGGGGGGGGTGACGGCTCGCGCGCTGTCACTTTGAAAGGAGGTTCGGCGGTCTCGTCTACCGCGCGGCAGCTGTCCGCCTGACACGCGCCGCGTCCTTTTGGTCGTCCGCGATGGGCCACCCCACCATTTCCAAATTTGCATACGCCTATAATGCGAAAGCGATGATCAAACAAGAAAGTCCCTTTGTTATTGTCGTTGTTTTTTTCACATCTACCATCTCTATATTTTAATTTACATGCACTGCTTGAATAAATTCATGCATAAACTTTCCAAGGTGTTGACCTCACCACATGTGCTCTAGTTGCTATAGAGATTTCAACAGCTAGACATACATGCATAATAAAATAGGCCCTGAATGATAGGCATATACAACAGATTTAGCCAAAAAAAATCTATCAGAACAATATAATTCCCTTGGTTTTCTCTCCCATTTGGAATCTTCACATGCTTTATTTGGAGGCTGTGAGGAGGGGGAATGCTTTTTTTTTGGACTGATCTGGGTACAGTTATTTTTAACCCTTTAAGGTGTAAGGTCACTAATATGTGATTTGAATGTTCTTAGCTGAACATTCTAACGCTGATGTAACATACTGGTAATTCAAAGCAATGGAGGTCTAGAACACTGACTGAATTTTGAAAAAACATTCCAAAAAACCTACTCTTCAAAGGGTTAAAGTGGCACAGACTAATTAAGTCTACATTTGCTGGAAGAAAAATATTTCTTCTCTTGCAATGAGGATTTTTTTTACTGTGAATCAGTTCTGCATTACTCTAGGACATTTCACGTAAGACTCTTGGGACGGCTTCATTTGATGGCTTCTCCAAGTTTTATAAGGTTTCAAATTAAGCGGGTCATTTTTTATTTTTTTTTAACCTTAATTAACACAGATAGCTCTTTCTTTCTCGGTTTGACATCAAATACTGAGACCTTACAATCTGAGGGGTAGGATATTTCCCATTTTTATCACAAATTGTGCCAATGTAATGACATTTAATGCAGGAAACCTCAAATACTTTCCAGAAAGCAGACACAGACTTATTATTGTGATTATGTTAATTACTCATGTATATACTAGATATCAGCTCTTTACACCAACAGGGAGTTTGTATTTTATAGTGTCAAGTTGTTCATCCATTGAGGTTTATTATTTGTAAATGAATGGGGAGAATACAATGGGGCTTGTTTGGTGATTTTCTTGTATGTATAGAGCAAAATGCAATGCAATTGTCATATACTGACAAAGAAGCACTACTCAGAGATGTAATCTGTATATAGTGAAGTAATATTCATACTGATTTGTGAATCCTTCAGAAAATAGCTGTTGGCAAATATCAGTAATGCATTAGCATATTGAAATGAAAGTGTGGATATACTGAATTAGGAATGAATGAAAGATTTGTCTGTGGTGGGGTAATAAAAGGTTTCAAATAATAAAAGCAATTTTATTATTTACCATAAAAAAAATGCAGCACATAATTAGTTTTGCAACTGGCCAGAAATATTTGGAGTCAATTAAATTTCATCATAGAGCTGATTATTAGGAAAAGTAGTGTTGCTTACTCGTATTACAGAGTTTTACAGCTAATACAATACATTCATATGATAATTTTGGCTTTGTCATTTACTTATATTTGTGCAACACCAATAACAAACTGGAAGAAAATATGTTCTCTATTGGAGTTAAACATGCTCAATGAGAGTTGACATTTCACTGAATATTTTTAGTGTATATTGAATTATGCTATAACAGCGCCTCCAACAGTTATGAGCTCATAACAGTGTAACAGTATCAGTGACATCAGTCAGTTTTGCTCCGACTGGTCGGTCGAAAGCACTATTCTGCTGTGATCCAACGGAGCCAGCAGGACCACTTGGAGTACACGGGTGACCAGTCTATAAAATAAGTACAGCATATATGATGGAGGAAGAGCGATGAAATCACTGTCAATTTGCCAGCTGTTAATCCAGGCTCCTACAGTGTAAAAATAAACAACCAGAATCAATTCCATTTAGTGACACTTGAGAAGGCTTTCTTTAAAGGGTAACTACACTCTAGATCACTTTTTTCTCTCTCGCTGTAAACGTGTTTTTATGCCTACCTTATAATGAAACTTGTTCACGCATTCCATTATTTCAACAATTCTGAAATAAAATTGTATATCATAAGAAACTGGTAGAAAAGCCCCTTTGCGCTGTCCCTAATGGTTGAAATTTCCTTTCTGCTCCCCACACCCCGGCCCCAATCGTGATGTCAGAATACCTCTTTGGAGGTACCTCTGCGTCATATGGTTTAATTGTTGTTGCCCACAATGGAAACAGCCGGCACGTGATTGGTTAGACCCGCTATGTTACTTTCGTTTCCAAACCGGAACAACGTGGCGTCCTGTTCAATTCTCTTATTCCACCTACTCATGTCAAGATTTTGCCAGTGGGGTAACATCATTTCACTTGTCAAGCAAAAAGTAACTTAAAACAAGCTAATATCTTACACTTTTGAGAAAAGAATAAGATTTTAAGTCTCATTACAACACTAAAACACTTGTTAGGAAAGACAATTTGCAATGCAGCCTTCGGTATCTTTGATTTGGTTAAACTACAGTGAGCACCATAATTCATTGGACAGTGACACATTTTTGTTGTTTTGGTTCTGTACTCTAGCACTTTGAGTTTAAAAGGATCCGATGACAATGAGGTTGAAGTGCAGACTGCCAGCTTTAATTTGAGGGTATTTTCATCCATACTGTATGAACCGTTTAGAAATTATATAACCTATTGTACATAGTCCCCCCCATCTGTATACTGTCTTGAACAAACCTAACTCAGGTGTACGCTGAGTGTTTGGCTATGGTTATCCAACATAGCCTTGAGGAATTTGTAAGGTAGTGGGACTTAGTGTTGGTATATAGTAGGTAAGGGCGAATGTGCAGAATGATGTACCATGCTTATGCGCAGCAGTGCATTTTCCCAGTGGTATCCATTGGAGACAGGTGAAGTGACTCTTGAGAATCAAAGTGGAAACACTTTGACAAATAACAGCGGGAAACGGGTGAAGCTCACTTTTGCATTATTGACATGAGAACTGTCAATAAACAAGTAAACAGCAATAGGTTCCAACATATGGTGAAGATGCCTGGTACAATAACACAAATAAAAAATAAATAACGAGAATACCTTGAGGACAATAAACTCAACGATAATAAACTTCACTGTCAGCTAGATCAGAATTGTCAGTTTTGACCAGAAGTGACTTTTAGTGTATTTTAGCCTGTAGCCAAAAGGACATTCCAGCAACATCCATGGGATTCTGCAGAAAAACATGGTAATATAGAGCTGCTATTGGGTAACAGCTCAGCTCCATAAAGCAGGATAACAGCACAGGTAGCGGGTTGATTTGAGTCGGCCTGTCTCTCTTTCACCCCTGTGGCGATACTTGTCATTAGTGAGTACAGCATTCGGGTTTGGAGTCTTATTATGTGTACTGCTAACAAACAAAACTAGAACAGTAAAAAGTAAAAGAGAAAAGTTATACTTGTCATGTTCTTAAAAACTGAAACGTTCTCACAACACAACTGTGCTTATTTATACCTGTGTATAAAGTGTCATGCCAAAACTATGAAAGTTACCCAGTGAATCTTCCTTCCACTGGGAACTGTGAGAGTGATGTGTGCACCATACGGATTGGATTGAATTAACGTTCAGCAGATATTTTGCCGTTAAACATGCTCAAATTAGCCTATGTTTTTTGGCACACAAAGTTATCATGTGAAGTGAACTATGCATTTTTGTAATGGCTGCTCATTATGCGCTATTTTTTCAGCCCTATATATAACTGTGAAATTGTGCCAGCAAATTCGTTCTATGATTCATATCTTTATCAAGCGTATGCACTCTGGCTTCAAATCATTTTGGCATGGTACATGAAAGCACATGTAAAAACATATTGATCGAAAGCAAAATACGCCAGGAGCCAGAAAAAGATACGTTTGAAGCGAGGCTCAAATGTCTAACAGGACAGAGACATCAACTCCTTTTCCTATCAGTTCGATTTGACTTCTTTTTTTCTCCTTTTGAGAGAACTGAATTTTTATTTCTTTCATTTTTTTCCCCCTCCATTGCAGAGATGCACACAACTTCATCTGTACTCACCCTGAGTCAGGAGATTTCTTCTCAGAGCAAGAGAGCGATAAGAATTTCAAAGCATTTCACACATTCTCACTAGTGAACCAACTCCTGTGGGTTCGGTTCAATTGCTTGGTGCAGTGAAACCTTTTTCAAGGAGACCAGAGAGGATAAAAATACAACCATAAGTTACATTATAACTAATATATTGTGTTTTTTTTTTTGCATTATGAAAGAACATAAGTCGTGCCATGTGCTCACTGCTCTGATATGACCCAGATGTCATAGACTTGGAGTACTGGTGGCTTACAGAGTGCAGAGCTTTGTAGAGTGCGGTTTAAAATGCGCACATTAACACGGCAGCCAATATCTTGCGGATGGCTTAACCAGCCACTTTTGTGGTCCTGGCAAGACATTAAAAAATAAATCAGTAGTGACTGCGCTAACAGAGGCGCATAGTTTGACTGAACGGTGGATTCAGCGACATTGGCGGAGGTCAGACGCATTATAGAAAAACCTTATTTTCAAGCTATATTAAGCGGACGGTCTCGGAATCATTGCGGCTTTTTTTGAATTTTATCGTGATTTTCGCAGGGTCAGGCACCGGCTTTACAATGACAACTTTACTCAGCAGCCGTTGGGAACACAGGAATTTGTTCCTGCATCCGACCAGCGATGGAGGAAGAGCGGTTTCACTTTATCCAGTAGAAAGCTTCAATTTCATTCCCCTCTTGCTTACTTTCTACCGAAGTCTATTCTGACTTTTGGTACTTGTGGGCTTCCGGATGAGTGGCTTGCTCAAAGACAGCAGTGCTTGGCGGGAAATTATTGATCCCTCTCTGCAGGCAGGTGGGATTTAAATTGGCGCAGCTCCTTGGGTTAGCACTGCATTCGCTCCTCCTGACATCACACCACACCTCCACAGGCTGCCAGGCTGTCAGTGAGGTCATCTCTCCCCCAAACAGAGCCCTGTTGTATAGCATAGACTGTAGCATGTAAACTAGTCCCTGGTTTGCGGGCCAGTTCATCGGATGAGTTCGAGCAGCGCTGTTCCTTGCGCAGGTGCGGCTCCTGTATAGTAGCTACCTAATGGGACAGTTAGCACATTCAAACCTAGAGAAATAAAAGTTACAAATATTGCAGTCTAGTGGAAATACTGTTAGCTTAGCACCCCGTTAATATGGTTTAGAGAAATTTAGATTGCTTTTGCATGTTTAAACCGGCATGGCTACATTTCATTCAGTTATTCTCATGCAAATACACATTTTTAAATCTTCACTTTAGTCTATTACACTGTACTGTAAGTGCTGTATTTTAACCGTCCTAACCATAGTCAACCTAAGCCAAAAGTAGGATATGGGGTATTTGTGGGAGCGGGGAGGGGGGGGGGGTGTAACATATATGTCAACTGACTGGCCAATATGGCTTCATTGTACCAGGCAGAGGAGCAGAGGGATTGATAAAGCAGGTAAAAGTCACCAGCACAGTGGCAGGCAGTGCCAGTGCTCTGTACACACAATGCGGCCGCAGTGCCTCTCGTTCTACATGCTCCGTTTGACATTTGCGAGCACAGACAAGCATGACTTGTTTACTAAGAGAAAAGTCACACCAGTTGTTTGTCTGTATAAACCTTGATACACCTGGGAAGATTTCCACAGCAACAGAGAACACAAGCAAAACAAAAAAAGAAGGGGGGGGGCGGGGGGGGGGGGGGGGGGGGGGGGGGGGGCGGGGTGGTGGGGGAGGGGTGGACTGCAGTTCATAAAAAGGAACACAACTCTAAAATCTGAGATGAGTTATCAGGATTTCATTTCAATAGTCAGGATCTGTCTATAGTTCTGTCTTAAAGGCCCACAATTCAAAAAAAGACTGACATATAACTGATATATCTCCTCTCAAAAATATTTTAAACATGAAAAAGCCAATTTATTTCCACATCATACGCAAAAGATACACTCTATATACATCTGTAAAAAAAATTTAAAAAAATCCAAAAGAATATGAAATTACTTTCAAAATGATGGCAAGCTACAACTAAACTTTTGTCAATATGTTTCACAAAAACCAGACCAGACCAAATTCCAAAGCAGTGCGACCCATGTTTTCCTACAATCCTTCAAGCAGCTAGGGGCAAAGTCAAATGGCGATGCAGGTCTGTCACTCCATGGATGGTCTTCCTCAGGCGAATCCCCCCTCTGATCAATTCAATTAACGGTCCTTTTTGTACAAGTAATAGAGGCATAATGCAATGCACAAAGATATTGTGTTTTGCTCAGAAAATGCATCAGAAATCACATTAGCGGGCATCCCTAGAGGGCTCGCGCATGTCCTTCCTGCCCAAGTAAAGAATGATGTCAACCTTGCCACTGCGATAGATAATAGGCTTGAAGAATGTGTGAGATTGCTTTTGGATTCCTTAATGAAGCATTCTTACATTGCTTCTCCGTTTCACCCGCAACACAATCAGATGAAGCCGTAACATGCAGGGCAGAGAATTCCATCCACCTTTTTTTAAGGGTACATCAACGCAAGCAGTTTTCTATGGTTACCTATGGTCCCTGTCCCCCAGAGCTCCTCTCTGAATGTGCTAGTTTAATAAATGTTTTTTTTTTTTTCTAAGACCAAAAACAAGAACGAGACAAGGACAAAGGTTTGAACAGTCTGTTTTTTCCTAGCATGCAATGCACAGACATGCCCCTGGAACCTACTGATGGCTATGCAAATAGTAACATCTGTCTCGTTCCTAGGGGCTGGAAAAGCTATTACAAAGGGGGTTTCTCTGTCAATGATGCTTTAAGGATTTTAGTGGCAAGTTTTCAGGTTTTTTCATTATTTTGTCTCTTGGAAACCAGCACATTCCCACTGGCATTTATTGAGCAGTTAGCAGGAAGCCTTGCACAAATAAGTATACTTTGCTAATTTCCTCTGAACTTTGAATTAGCCACTTGAGCTAAAAAAAGTCCAAGTGACAAGCAATGCTAGTATGCAGGTGATGGATCTGGAAAGTTAGCGTCAGCGTGGTTTATCACTCGGATTATAAAATGGTTTGTGAACAGGAAATTTTCAGGGAAGAGAATGCATTTCTCTATGAATGTAAAGCTATGTGTAGCTATGGTGTTCTGGTGCACTGATAACCCAGGTATCCCTGGCCAATTTAAGCCCACCCTACCCCGCGTGCTTGAAGCCCGTTGTGTCTCCCTGCCGCGGTGCTCCTGGCTTAATGGCAGCCTAGTGACCAAACTAACAATGGCAAAATTATAGGGCTCTGCCCAAACTGTTTAGAGAGCAATTTGGGAGCCACTCTTCCACTCCACTTCATATTTTCCATGCAAATAAATGTCCATTTAGTGCACAGTCATTCAGTAACTTTTCTTACAGAGGTGAAACTCTCTCTATAACTTTAGTGGTGTTTTAATTTGTATATTTTTTCTTTTTTTAATCAAATCAAACACATTTGTCCAGTTTACACTGTGAAATGCTGATGGTGGGGTGATTTCAGAGGGAAGACAAGGCATACGCAGGACATTCTTAAACGTTTTCTCAGTACATCATTCTGTCCACCCTCGTTTGGCATCACAAGCCCACACCAGGCTCTATTGCATTACTCTAAGGTCTTTTTTTGTCACTCCTAATCATGTGTACAGGTTTGACAAATGGCATTTAATGTGATTACTGTCACGCAAGCTCACTTAAAAAAATAAAATTAAAATAAAAACCCACACAATTCTGAATGTCCTTGCAGTGGACGTGACGTGGAATGAGTCACAAAACAAGGTCATTATAATGGATCTCACCAAAAAACGACAAAATCCATAGAAAATCTGTAAATCGTGGCTGTGCACAGCGCAGTTGTTGCCGTGTCGGCATCATCCTTACTTTGCAGCGGTGCAAAAATAAAACAAGGGCAATAAGTGCATTTCCTTCAGCTATACTCGAGGTCTGTGTGTGGAAGGCCACACAACTTCCATGAAAGTTTTGACAATTGTAGTTTTGTATTACGAGTCAAGCGAGACCACAGGAACAAGCCTGATGAGAATCGTGAATCGGTGCACAAAAAACTGCAGTTACACAATGGATCATTTTATTATTTTTAATAGTTTTTAATAGCTCACACAGTTATACTGCCCCCTTTTGACGGAGCATCAGTGCGCAAGCTATAAGTCCGTAGCCTTGAGCCATAGCTAAGCTGTTCCTGCTACTGCACTGCTAGGGTTATTTACAGTACCAGCCATTCATCTAGCTGAGATGTGCCACCTAATGGATTTGACTGCCAAAAATGTACCTTTAAGGCAGCTGGCTGGCGGAGATGTTCTTTAAAGGGATTTTGCTAGCGGAGATTTGCCCTTGAGACAATCTGGTGACAGAGATGTGGCCTTAAGATATATGGCGGCGTGTGCCAAAAGGCATTAGAATACTGAAGATGTACCCTGAAGGCATTAAAATAGTGGAGATGTGGCCTTAAGGCATTAGGGTGCTAGAGATGGGCCCTGAAGGCTTTCAAATAGTGGAGGTCTGCCCTCGAGACATCAGGATATTGGAGATGGGCCCTGAGGGCATTCATTGGTTAGAGGCTAGGGCTGCGTCCCAATGCTCGAAAAATGCACCCTCCTTTCCTCCACTACCACCTTCTCTCCTCCGTGGCCCGGAAACCGATCTTTGTGTTTTAATCTAATGTTGCTGATTACATCTTAATTACGTATTAATGGTCACATATTAATTAATGTCACGACGCAAACCGCAATGTCAGGTACATTGTATACTGTAGATGCAAATACTTGTACTCAAAACGTTCAGGCAGTTTTGCATACATCCGGGTAGGAGAGGAGTGGTAGTGGGGGAGTGGAGGAAAGGAGGTGGGGAGTGAAGAATATTGGGACACACCCTAGGTCTCCTGCTGATGTCCATTCTCAGGGTTTGGCTTTTCTATTTGTCAGGCAGATGCTAACTTCCTTTGACATCAAGGCTCTGTACCGGCACTGATTCCTGCTAATTGACCTTCCGGGCCGAGGCCCTATTGGACAATCACCAACCGTTAAAGTAAAACCCGGATTCAGTCCATCCGCAATGGCAATCTTCTAAACTTTTATAAGGAAGGAGTTGTTCTTTATTTTCTCTTTAGAAGATTGTGCGTTGTGTATTAAGCAAAGTAATTTGCTCCCCACGTGCGGATCTAGCTTTCTGAGGATAGATTGATTCTGGGCTTGAGTTCTTAAAACTGTGCATTCCTATTGGTGGAATATGTGTGAGGTGCAAGAACGTGTGGAGATGTGCCTCCAAACAGCGGGCTGGGATTTGGAAGCTGTTAGTCAGAAGGACTTTATGTCCTGGTGGAAGTCACATACGGTAGGAGAGTAGAAGGGTGATGGAATTGCCATGCGATGCTGAAAATCTCCCACCGGCTTGGCTCCTCGCTCACTGAACACCTGCTGTTTTGATTGCGCTGAATAGAAATAAAAGCTGGACACAATAGGCAGTGCATCCCTTGCATACATGTTGAATAAAGTACATGACAAACAAAATAAATCTCTCGTAGAAGACGTTTCTACATTTTAATCAGTTAATTTAATACAGTACATGGGCCCATGTGACGTAGTCAGTTACCACGACAAAGCTGCTGCTCACCATGGCTACACCAGCCACCTGCGCACCCCAGGGAAGAGCTGTTTTCCACCTTAATAACAGATCTGAACGCGGGAATGGAAACCGAGCCACGTCTTCTGCCTAAAGCATGAACACTAAGCTCTTCCCCGCTGCTCACTGCAGATGCACATTCTGTAGAACTCACATTAAAACAAGCTCACAAAAAACAAACTCAGATTAATATGATTGGTCCTTTTCCCTGTTCTGACCAAATATAAATGACTCTGTTGCAAATAAATAATAATAATAATAATAATAATATTGTGTAGTGATGTGCCCTGAACAAATCCTGACTGTGAAAGTACTGGCTGTAGCCAGCAGCCCTGCAGGGTGGTGCATAATGCAGTCGTATTGCCCAGAGAGAAAGAGAGCCTTCAGTCTACATATAGTCTACCTAGAGTCTGCCTATAGTCTACCTACAGTCTACCTGCAGACTTCCTATAATCTGCCTACAGTCTACCTATAGTCTACCTGCAGTCTACCTGCAGACTGCCTATAATCTGCCTGCGGTCTGCCTACAGTCTACCTGCAGACTGCCTATAATCTGCCTGCGGTCTGCCTACAGTGCTGTCTGCCTACAGTCTACCAATAGTCTACCTGCAGACTGCCTAAAATCTGCCTGCAGTCTACCTGCTGTCTGCCTACAGTCTACCTATAGTCTACCTGCAGTCTGCCTACAGTCTACCTATAGTTTACCGGCAGTCGACATGCAGTCTGCCTACAGTCTACCTATAGTCTACCTGCAGTCTACCTACAGTCTGCCTGCAGGCTACCTGCTGTCTGCCTACTGTCTACCTGCAGACTACCTATAATCTGCCAGCAGTTTACCTTCTCCACGCTGCCAGTTCAGCTGGTAGACTGTAACGTGAAAAGGAATGGCAGCTGTCTCTATAAAGAACATGTGCTTGTCTGCCTCCTACTACTACAGTTAATAATAATTATAATAATCATAATGTAATTACATCCTTTTCAAGCACTTTGTGTAATAGATACATACAGTAAGTACATTTGAAAAAAATAGTCATTTCACAGCACAGATATTTGTCAAAAGTTCTTCCTCACATTTATTAATTCACAGTTTGCCAATGTCCCGATATCCCGACAGTGGCAAACCGTCTCCGTAGGGCGAGGGGAGGGTGCACTGAGACGGTGTGGGCACGCCCAGCGGGAGGGCCTTGTTTGCGAGTGTTGCGCGCAGCCTGCCTATCTCCCTCACGCACCTGTCCTGCTATGAGACCCGGGGCCCGCGGGCTCAGATGAGCCCCATGACAGCGATGTGCGTTTTTTACAGGCTGCCCTACAGACCAAGGCAATCAGTGCGGGGCCTGAATCTTATCGACCTTGTGGCAGGCAGGCCTAACCCACGAGCGTGATGTCTACCATCACCACCCCCGCTAATCTTCTTCTTGTTGGATTTGAATTTGTTTGAATGGCGCGTTTGTGGGAACGTTTGTTGTCCGCAGTACGCCTCCCATCGTGTGGTCATGTGATTAAAAAGGAGACGGAAATTTGAGAGGCAGGTGGAGTGAACATTTCAATCCTGACAAAATCATTTTTATATTTGTGGTGGCATCTGCAGTTACGTCGTCTGCAGGGGATTCTTGCATTCGGGAGCTGGCCTAAAGAGTAAAATTAATTTAATACCATATCTCATCTGCCTTAATATTGGGGCCATCAACAATATTTTATTTGACGTTTTTGTTATTAATTTCAAGTTTTATTTTTCTTTGAATGTTTAAGAGAAGAGCAGCATGTGTTGGTAGATTACCTTGAAGTTGTGCTTTGTGATTGATTCAAGAGTAACAGCACCCACATTGAAAAAATGCTCGCTGCTTTTATGAATTATTGCAATTTAGAAGGGGAATTTGACTGCAGGCAATAGAGCTGCTGACTCGCAATTACATGTACAGGTCCTTTTCAGTAATCAATTCTGCAGTCAAAACTGCCTATAGGAGCACCGTTCACTTCTTTTAAACAGCTCTATGAGAATAGGAATTTAAATGGTAATTTCAAAGACAGTCAAAGAAACAAGACAAAGAACTTGTGTCTACATGGATCATTGAGTAGAGGTTAGTCTCAGCTCAGCATAATGTCTCTGAGATTCCCAATGGGCATTTTCATTCTACTTCAAAGAGCAATCATGGAAATTATAGAATGTACTTTTCACCCATAATTGCTGCATATTTTACCTGGCCCTGGGCATCCATTGTCAGTGGTACAGACACATGCTAAAATAATGGCATCAGTGATCGCATGCAAGCTTTCTACCATAAATGGTGTGCTACAGATATGAATAAGAGCCAGGTGAGTAATTCATGGTTGAGCAATAGACTTGTTAGGAAATTATGAGAGTAAAACAGTCACCTTTTTTTTTTTTTTACTACTTGCTTTTGTGGTGCGGTGACTAATAAACTTTATTCAAAACACCATGCGGCTCAAACTTTTCTGACGTAATGTAATAATTAAACAGTTTTTCTTATTTCATGATGTGCCACTGTAAGCAGCTGTAAGAAAGGAAATGGCAATTTCCCCAGAGTGACTTTCAAATGTAACGGAACAAAGAAACCGTACAGCTGGCCAGTTGCTCCTCATGAAACAGCGCAGTAGGCTAATATAATTGCAGTAAGAGGGCTGAGCGTTTGAGCCGGATTCACGCAGGCATATTAGATTACACTGATGTGAATCATGTTGACACAGACCATTAAATGGTTTTAATAGAAATCGGCCTGAATCGCTCACACAGAACAGAGCCGCCTTGCAAGAATCCGGACGCGTAAATAACATGTTTAGCTGATGAAAACATCAAGGTATTTATGTAAATAAATAACTGCAGCTGCAATATTGAAACTGACTCTTAAAGCAATTGGCACTAAGAATAAAAGCATGCCTTTTGACGTAGCTATTTTTCAACAATGACAGTTTTGATTGATAATATTACTACTATACTACTATATACTACTATTACAGCTACTACTGTTTAACATTGAAAGCAGGACTGCACCATTTAAACATGTATGACTCTTACTCATGTTCTGAATGAGGACAAGTAACTAGTAAATGTCTGTGGACATTTTTTCAAAAGCAAGCAAGATAATTACCCAACACATTTGTGTGCGTAATTATGTATCTACCGTAATATCTTAATATCTTAAAACACCTTTGACTCCTTTACTAAGGGCCAACTGTGAGCCAGGATGCTAGTTTAATTTCTCAGAAAAAAAAAACCCATATTTGTACATTGGAACAGTCATAATTGCCAGTGGTAAATTTGACATTTTAACGCTGTTCCAGTATTGCAGTGGAAACATTTGAATGTTTTTTTTTTTGTTGTTGTTTAAATACTTAATAGTTCATAGATTTTCATTATGTGGTAAGAGCTGGCAGTTGGCCACGTTTCAAGCCAGGAAGGATGGTCAAAGATAGTTCAGTTTTAAGCAACGCATCAGAAAGAACCAACTATGTGGGTATTCTGCCAGAGACACTTTATTAAGTAAACCAAACTTAGCATAAGTCTCCATACAGTATGGTCTATTTTCATTCCATGGAATTCTCAGTGCCATAAAAATCTGTTTATTAGCAACACTGAACAGTAAACACACAATGCGCCTCTGGCCCTTATATTAAAATACAGGGAAGAGGACAGCAGCGTTCTTATTTATATTTTAGGCATTTAGCAGACGGTCTTATACAGTGCGACTTACAATTAGTTCACAAAGGAAAAGGCCTAAATTTGCAAATCACCAACATTCCAAGTAGAAATGAGTGTGTAATGGTCAGGCCATTATTCTGTTAGGTGTTGGTGGGGGAAGGACCCAAACGCAGGCAGGAGTTCGCAAAAACCGAAGTTTAATAAAGGGCAAGGCAGCAATCCGTGGTAAACAGGCAGGGTCAAAAACCGGGGAGACAGGGCAATGGTACAAAGCACAGTCCAAAGAGTGGTCAAGGAACAGGCAGGGGTCAAACCGGGAAGGCACAGCAAAGGTACAAAAGCAGGATCCAAAACCAGGGTCGCGAGAACACAGGCAGGGGTCAAAACCGGGGAGGCGTAAGAGGAAAAAAAAGAGAACAAAACAGACTGGATGCAAAACAAAACAACAAGCAAAGAACTCGGGAAACAAAAACTAGAAAACAGATATACAGAAATAAACAAACAGCTTGGGCAGAATCTCAGAAAAAACAGGCAACACAGAAGCAAAATATTTAGTACAAGGAACTCACGAAGAAACACTGAAATGACAAGGTATATATACACACAGAGGGAGACAGACATAATGGGAATCAGGTATGTAGAAGCAGGGGGGGGGGGGGGGGGGTTGCTCACAGGTGAGAACAGTGAGGGTTAACAGGGACCAATAAAACAATGACAGGGGAAACGTAAGACACGGACTGGAATACACATAGACACAATGATAACAAATGGCCTGGAGTTAGCAGGTAAACAAGTGCACAGCTCAGAGGGGAGAAACACGAAAGTGGACACATGTGCAGAGAATGCGAAATCACAGATAGATACAGGGATAGGATATTGAGGAGGGAAATGACAGCTGCAGATAGAAACTCAAGGTGAATTAGTAATTAGTAATGTTAGTAGTGAACTCTAGAACCCTAATGTTAGTAGGTTAGCTGGTTAGTATTATATACATGTTAGTTTGTTAGCAGGTTAGTATTAAATCTAATCTAACAGTTAGTATGATTAGTACATTAGTATTATATACAAATATAAATAAAGCCAGAAGGAAGAAAACGAGATATACGAAATACAGAGGAAACCTGAATGTTCCCAAAATCACCCGAATAGTGCAATGACAAAGACAGGGAGTGGAATCTCAGAAAACATGGAACGCGGACTGACAATCGCGAGGGAAAAGAAATCAGGAAAATAATAACAAATAAAGAACAGACAGAATTACAGGATCCTAACATATTCTGCATATTCTTGGTTTGAAATATACCTGTTTGCATCTAGCGAGCTATGCCAACATTGCGCGTCACACAGTGAGCTCCATAGAGAAATGCAAGAGAAGGGCAGCACTGTGTGGAAAGCCATGAGTCACACTATTGATTAGCGATGTGGCACCATGAGAAGCTCTCCACTTTAACAGACAGCAGGAGCTCGTGCATCTTAAGCAAAACCAATGAGTGTTAGGTGTCGGTGGGGGAAGGACCCAAGCGCAGGCAGGAAGTACAAAAACAAAGTTTAATAAAAGGGCTAGGCAGCAATCCGTGGTAAACAGGCAGGGTCAAAAACTGGGGAGACAGGGCAACGGTACAAAGCACAGTCCAAAGAGTGGTCAAGGAACAGGCAAGGGTCAAACCGGGAAGGCACAGCAAAGGTACAAAAGCAGGATCCAAAACCAGGGTCGCGAGAACACAGGCAGGGGTCAAAACCGGGGAGGCATAAGAGGAACAAAAGAGAACAAAACAGACTAAATACAAAACAACAACAGGCAAAAACTAGGGAAACAAAAACTAGAAAACAGAATAAACTAACAGCTCGGGCAGAATCTCGGAAAAAAACAGGCAACACAGAAGAAAAATATAGTACAAGGAACTCGCGAAGAACACTGAAATGACAAGGTATATATACACAGAGGGAGACAGACATAATGGGAATCAGGTGTGTAGAAGCAGGGAGGGGAGATTGCTCACAGGTGAGAACAGTGAGGGTTAACAGGGACCAATAAAACAATGACAGGGGAAACGTAAGACACGGACTGGAATACACAGACACAATGATAACAAACGGCCTGGAGTTAGCAGGTAAACAAGTGCACAGCTCAGAGGGGAGGACACAAAAGTGGACACATGTGCAGAGAATGCGAAATCACAGATCGATACAGGGATAGGATAACGGGGAGGGAAATGACAGCTGCAGATAGAAACTCAAGATGAATTAGTAATTAGTAATGTTAGTAGTGAACTCTAGAACCCTAATGTTAGTAGTTTAGCTGGTTAGTATTATATACATGTTAGTTTGTTAGCAGGTTAGTATTAAATCTAATCTAACAGTTAGTATGATTAGTACATTAGTATTATATACAAATATAAATAAAGCCAGAAGGAAGAAAACGAGATATACGAAATACAGAGGAAACCCGAATGTTCCCAAAATCACCCGAATAGTGCAATGACAAAGACAGGGAGTGGAATCTCAGAAAACATGGAACGCGGACTGACAATCGCGAGGGAAAAGAAATCAGGAAAATAATAACAAATTAAGAAATAAACAGACAGAATTACAGGATCCTAACAATGAGGCCACAGTGTTCTCACCTTGGTTACTGTATGCGACGTCTGCTGGGTCAAAACAAGGAAAACGATGCGGGCGGGGGAAAAGAAATACAGTAACATGGCATCGGTGAAAACACAGAAGCCAGGTTTTAATTGGGTTTCAGTGTGGTCACCAGGAACTCTGGCAGAGAGATGGTAAAGTCCATAGTTTTTGAAAAAGCACACGCTTGGATGCCAGTGTACTTGATGCCTAGAAGGAAACGACTCTGTATCACAGTGCAGTAAGAAAATGTCTGATGATTAAACCACCGACATTTTGGAAGTTGTAATGTACTGTTTGAGAGAAAGATTTCTTACCCTGTGGGTTGTTTCATAAGTGTTCCTTCAACCCGACAATGCTCTTTTGAAAAGATAGGAGGGTTTTGGTTAAGCTCTGCATTGTCTGAACAGATTTAGATGTTTGCAGTGTTGAATATAACTGTTGTTTTTTTCATAGAAATGAGCAAATTAATAACTCCGTCAAGGTATTTGCTAGTTGTCAATTTATGAAAAAATAAGCAAAGTACGTTTATTTTTATGGCAAAACATTAATACCTCAGAGTCTGAGGGTATTTTATGAACTTTCCTATCGGCCATAGTTTGCTTAGAATGTTCCCAGCACATTTCATTCCTTCCTTTCAATTTGCAGCGGGGTGACATCGCCCGTGGGGTACACTTGCTTAGGATTTGGGGTCCAGCAGGCCTCTTAGGGCCTTAAATTGGAGGCTGTTCTCAAGCAGTCCTAGTGAGGGCGCGCTCACACTCCCGCTGCCACTCGCATTCATCGCTGAAATGAGGAGTATGGGACCCAGAGAGAATGTGCAGCTAATGTGGTGGTGCTGGAATCTGCCTGAAGCGGCCCTTTTCAGCTCCTGCGCCAAACAGTCTGCGCCCAGAAGCAGAGCCCAAAGTTTCACCCGCGACGGAGACATCTGCCGCGGCTTAAGGGCACCTGCTGCCACGGAGACGGAGGGCTCGTTAAAACGCGGTGTCGCAAAATTAGCCGACTGCTGACAGACACGGCTCCCGCAGTCAGGCACTGGCGGGAAGAAACAGCCTGTAGTGCAGCTCTCAGCCTGAGGAGGTCATATACAAACTCGCATCCGGCGAGCGCGTGTCTCTGTGTGTGTGCTTGTGTTTCTGTGCGTGCATGTGTGTGTGTCTGTTTCTGTGTGTGTCTGTGTGTGTGTTTGCGTGCGTGTGTTGTTTTTGTCACATCCTTTCTCAATAGGCATCTGCTCCACCTCCTAATATACATGTATGCTATGTATTGTATTAAGCTGGTGAGCAGGGAAAACCTTAGTCCCTTTATGTTTTCTTAAATGAATGAAAAAAACATTTAAATTATCTGCCCTCTGCTCTAAGATGCAGTCCAGCAGTGAGGCTCATCTAAGCAAAGCCTTTCTGGTTGTAATTTAAAGGCAGTCTTCCCCTGTAGGCAAGCTCAGGCACTCAGACCACAAATACTCGCATGTCGTTAAGGCCGTTGGTTATATTACACATGCGAGCTCCTCTCTCGGGGGAATTTGTACATTTGTGTGTCACCACGGCCTTATTTTGCACATCAGGCTCTCTTACCTCACAGGTAACACGGGGCGATGCTTTTGGAGTGGAGAACCGGCCGGGTGCAGTGCATTGTGGGAACGGCTTTTGTGCTGGTGTCATTTCCCGCTCCTTCAGTGGTGGGAAGGAGCAGGCATTAGCACGCAGGAAACGCCACAACAAGAAAGCTGCGAGGTGTATGCAGCCAAGCCACGGGATTTGAATTTGCAGTTTCTGCGTGTCAGGGGAAATATATGTAGGTCTTCCTGCAACGTCAGATTTTATGTGGATAGATTTCCACAGTTCCTGTTTCAAAATTTACTGAAGGTGACTTATTCTATGAACGTGTGTGTGTGTGTGTGTGTGTGTGTGTGTCTGCGTGTCAAAAGCAAGTACTTAGAAAAAGCAAAACAGAAATGTAGGCTTACTTTGCTTTATGAGTTTCAGAAGTCTTGTGTTTTAACAGACACCTCAGTGGCCACTTGTGTCTAGATTCAGAATACATGTGCAATCTTCAAAAGCATTTTCTGCCACAGCGCCAAAATTGTGTTTGCTCTTATGGGAGCATCAGCATTGTAACTGAATATTTCATGTCATGTAATGCATATTCACTCAGAGCAGATTACCTAATACAGATGAAAGACCTTAACTGGTTGCCATGTTCATCAGTAATTACCTTCTTGATTGCCATTTAAATACGGGAAATTAAAAATTAAATTCCGTGTTAGAAAGACAACATGAATATGAAACAGACTCTTTAGTAAGGAGTTCTGCATGTTCTGTACCAGTGCAGATGGAAGACGCGATGCATTCACGCAGTGTTACAAACACAAATGCCTGTTCCCAGACAGTGTATCCTAGGGACTGAACCAAATCACAGATCGTTCAATACCTTTGACCCGTATGACCACAATATAACCAGAACACTGCGAAGGCAGAATGCTCAAGATGCCGTGCTCAACAATTCTCTCTGTTATTGCATTTAGTCTGCGTTGTGGGTCGCAGAGTTCACCTACAAAATACTTCCACACTGACTTCATAAAAGAGATAAAGCATTTCAGACAGTTAAAACAAAGACGCCGAACTAGCCTTCCGTAAAAACAAATGGCTCAAGAAATAAGTGTATAAATTAAAAATTCCGCTTGTTTAATGTGGTTTCTCTCCCAATCTTTTCTCCATCTGAAAGAACTGACTTTGGTTTTCGGGACTTGGAAAGGATTTGTATCTGTGGACATTTTGCTTTTTGAGGCCGGGCTGGCAGAGATGATGCGGTGATGTTCCCGGCAAAACGGCATGCGGAATGTTAGAAAGGCACGGATTTTGGCCCCTCTGTAAAAAGGGGGAGGGGTGGGGGTGGGAGGCATAATGACGGAAGCTACTTGACAGAATGATATTTGATTTCAGATATGTGACTGTACAATAGAGGCGGCCAATTAAATACAATGAAACAATAACAGTCCCAGGCAAACCGCGGGCGCTGAGCTTTTCTTACACACCGAGACTAATCTGACACAGCTAATACATTTAAAATAAAGGGCAGCACGGCAGTGAGCCCATCTCAGCTGCCAATGAGAAAGGGAGGCACTCTACAGGGCAGTAACGTCGCAATTGCTCCACTTGAATTACAATTTATGGGCATTGTGTTGTCAAATTGTCTGATAAGCAATTAGCCGCCATTTGCTCATTCCTTTCAAACTCAGCGAGGCGTTCACGCTGTGGACATTAACAGGGGGCTCAGCGCATTTTAAAAGGACAGCGCCGTAAAACGGTCTCTGTACTGCACTGTCCCGTATGACGCACTGAGCGTGTGATGCTTTAAGGTGCAGACTGCACTATCCCGTATGACGCACAGAGCGTGTGATGCTTTAAGGTGCAGACTGCACTGTCCCGTATGACGCACAGAGCGTGTGATGCTTTAAGGTGCAGACTGCACTGTCCCGTATGACGCACAGAGCGTGTGATGCTTTAAGGTGCAGACTGCACTGCCCCGTATGACGCACAGAGCGTGCGATGCTTTAAGGTGCAGACTGCACTGTCTCGTATGACGCACAGAGCGTGTGATGCTTTAAGGTGCAGACTGCACTGTCCCGTATGACGCACAGAGCGTGTGATGCTTTAAGGTGCAGACTGCACTGTCCCGTATGACGCACAGAGCGTGTGATGCTTTAAGGTGCAGACTGCACTGTCCCGTATGACGCACAGAGTGTGCGATGCTTTAAGGTGCAGGTGTGCGCGTGGTTAAGGCTGTGCGGTGGTAAAACCACCTGAGGACCTGCGTTGATTTGGTTGTTAAAATGTTTAATTCATTTTGTGTTCTATGGTGTATTTATGTCTTGCTAACTGTTCATTTTTATCAAAGTTTAGGGCCAACTCATACTGAGCAAAAGGCTGAGATGATTGTGGCCCTTGTTAAAATAAACTGAAAACATAACATAATATTATAAACATTTTTCTGTATTGCAGTTGTTACTACTAGTTGTAACAAAGGTGTAATTGCATTTGTGTTCTCATGTTAGCAATGAACAAATATTGAACAGGGGATTGCACATTATTGAACAGTTCATGGGATATATATCTAAATATACATCATTCACTCCAGTCCTGATCCTGGCCACAGATTCAGCTAAACCTGTACCCTTACCAAAACGTTGCTGTAGCATAGTGTACTTAGAAATTGAGTGTAATTACTTTGTAATGCACGTCAACTTAATATTAAATGTAATATCAAGACAGAAAAAATAAAGAAATGCTATGAGTGTGATGGTATTTATTTATTTATTTATTTTGCTGACATTTTGAATCTACCTTTCATGCTACTGAAATGTATTTTCAGCAGCTTTAAAGCAGTGTTGAGTTGGTTCCTGTCTGAGTGTCTGTTTGAATTAGATGTGTCACTCTTGTCTGAAATTCTCCCTCTCTCTCTCTCTCCCTCTCTCTCTCTCTTTCTCTCTCCCTCACCTCCTGCTTTCCCTTTACCTCTTTCTCTCTCTCCTTCCAGCGGGAGATGGTGAGGACCCAACATCGTCAGGTAGTATTTTTCATGTCATGGTATCTGTTGTGTCGTAAGCCAGTGTTTCTCAACCCTGGTCCTGTGGGACTACTGTGTGTGTTGTTTTTTTTTTTTTTGGTTACAACCATAATAACAAGCTCTGTATTGTAATGAGCTCCTAATTGTTCTTCATTAGACAATTTTACAGTCTACTGAATGATGATTTACCCCCTTAAAGCCACATTATGCCAGAACTAGCTATGTATGCCCTAAAAAAATAAATCTCCCATATTCACATCCCAGGAATTTCAATCAATCAGACCAGCTTTAATTGACTGTGCTGTACGTACTATATGGCAAATAATTCAAATTGAAAGAGGTTCCATTTTTAATTGATTCAATTATAAACTGACAGGTGAAATCACTTGGGTCCTATTTGCTGATAGTGTGGAAACCTGAAACCACACTCCTGAAGTTTACTGATAGCAAATGGCAACAAGCCAAACCTGCATCTTTTAAAAAATAAGTTTAACCTACAACTTATAGTATAACACATTTTCACCAACCCTAATTGATCAAGAGATTGACATTGACAGAAACCAGCATACACAGTGCGTCCCCAGGACTGAGGTTGAGAACCACGCTTCTAAGCCAACCTGTTTTTATTCCACTCTCAATACAATTTCCTGAACCCACACATTAATTACAATTTTTATATGACTCTGGATTTCATTAGATCCATAGCCTTATCCCAGGACAATATTCCTAGTGTCCTAATGTTTCCATGCTGTCCTCAATATTCTATTACTTTTCCTTGTTAACATTTGTGTGTGTTGTGTGTGTGTGTGTGTGTGTGTGTGTGTGTGTGTGTGTGTGTGTGTGTGTGTGTGTGTGTGTGTGTGTGTGTGTGCGGGTGTGCGTGTGCGCACGTGTGCATAGGTGTGTGTGTGTGTGTGTGTGGGTGTGTGTGCGTGCGTGCGTGCACATGTGCATAGGTATATGTGTGTGTTAAGAGCAAAAAACCACTGGGAGTAGGCTACAGAATGAACAACATGACTGAGATCCTCAGATACTGAGATCAAACAGTACTGGGTTAGGTGTACAATCTGTCTGGAGCCCTGCAGATGAGAAAACTGTGGGACTCCCCCTTGAACCTTTGACCCCATTGGTTGAGCAACCCCCGTCCCCAGGTGTTATAGGCCAGGTCTCCTGTCCATTGATCTCCAAGCATCTTGTGCTGTTTCTTTCCCCTGTGATCTTTTTTTCTTTTTCTTTTTTTGTTTTGCCCCACCGTGGTTCACCGTTTCATCGTCTTTCAAACAAACACGCTCACTGACCCTCTCCTCCTGGTTTATGGCTTCCGAACGGAACGGCGTGGATCCGAGCCGGGTCCGTTTTCCGGCCTGCGGATCAATTCGCAAGATGCCCCAATCAATTCAGGCGATCGCAGACTGGGAAGGTGTGCGGCAGTTTGTTGCAGGCAGATAGCAGCCGGCCAATCAAACAGAGGAGCCCCTATCACGTGTTGAGACTGTAAATACCTTGCTGATCGACAATGTCCCTCCTTGCACAGGGAGCTGTTGCAGTTCCCTGTACGACTCCAGGCAGTAGTTGGAACTGGCAGAGTCAGGACTTGCTTCTGGTCCGTGGGGGGCCTTCCTGTACAGAGGGCTAGCTCTTTAGCTTGACACACCACCCGAAAGCCCCTCATTCCTTAGTAGCAACCGTGTCTTTCCTTTGTATATTTTTGCAACCCATCTGACCTTATGTCAGCAACAGGGTATTTAATTGTAATATGAAGTTATAAAAACACAATTTACCAAAAAAAAAAGTAGATTTGCTGTGGTTCAACAAATTCCCATTCTGCTTAGCCGAAGAGATTGTGTTATTAATGCACTTTGAAATGAATGCAATTATATCTAGTGATGCATTCATTACAAGGACATTCGCTAGTATTTTCAATTCGCTAGTATATTCAGCGGGACAGATTGGACAAGCCAATTGGAATGTCTTTGCAAAATGTTGCTCATTATGTAGGTGTTCTTTTTCTTCGCCTTGCTTATAAAAAAAATCCCGCTTTTTTAATGAAAGGACAATATAAAATCCCCTTGACTTTATGGGCTCCATACAGACAGTTAAAATTAATTCCTCACAAACCAAAAATGTTATTTTGTGGTACTGTCATTATTTAATGGTGGCATGGGTTGATAATTAACATGCCTTTAAACAGTCCACTATAAATAGACCCCCCCCCCCCCCCCCCTCCCCCGCACACACAGAGAAGAGGATGGTCTTTGCTAAAGCATACATTTCCTTGCTGGTAAAGATCTTTGCCATCGTTTATTATTAAAGCCCTCTAATACAATGCAATTAAAAAATAAATACAAATTAAGCTTCTGTACACATAATCATGGACGCAAATAACCAAGTTACATTTAGTCCTTTAAAGGGAAAAAACAAACGGAGCTTTTTTTTGCAAAGTGCTCGCTTAAAACTTACACGACTGTTCAGTTGCTTTATCTCTTAGAGAGTGACGGATGAGGCGTGATATATCACTGCCTGCTGCATCACACACGAGCGAGACAAGAGAGAGTAATGTTTGGCTTAGAGATACCGTGTGTTTTGTTTTTTCTCCTCTCCTTATAAAAGAGTAAGGGGCTGCCCCTCCGAAAAAATCATCATTAGCTTACGTCACATTTACACAACATGGCCTAGGCTATACCATTATGTAGCTAGCTTCAAATGACTTTTTGATACTGAATACGTTTGCATGCTCGTCTCCTCTGATACCGATGTTTATTCTTGTACTGCTCTGTCCTATTGTGCCTGCCCAGCTAAATCTCAACGTGACATCCTTGAAAATGAAGGTTAATATAGTAATAATGTAATATCGTTTTATTAATGCAATATAGTTTTTTGACTTCACATTCAACAGCCCCAGTTGACTTGCCATATAAAAACAACCAGGCTTTTCCCCTAAAAGAAGAACCTCCGGTGGCCTTTAATGTACTGATATTTATGACATTGTGGCAAACCAGCTGGCTTTACGTGGTAACCAGGGAGTAGTCAAGTGCCATGCTTTTTTGGACACCAGCAATTCTGGGCAGCACAATGGTAGAGTGGATAGCACTGTCATCTCACCACCTCACAACAAGAAGGTCCCAAGTTCAAATGCAAATTTGGGGGGGGGGGGGGGGGGCGGGGGTTAGGGCGTTGCTGTAAAAGAGCATATTATGTGCTCAGTCAACCTACCCTATATAAATGAAGGTTAATAAATAATAAATAAATAAATGCACACTGTACCTGTTACCCTCTAACATTGCTCTGTGCCACCCTGATTCGCCTCACCCCAGCGCCGAGTCTCCCGCGTCTGACCGCGTCTTTGTTTTGCACATGGCGGACGGGTTTTTTTAAATTTATTTTATTATTTTTTGGAAGACCAAACCGCTCTGACTGAACTCATTTTCCGCACTGGGAATTCTACTGAGAGGACTCCACTTTATCAGAGTCGAGGTGCTTGAAGTGGCAAAAAAAAAAAAAATCCTTAATATTTTATCATCCAGAGAAATGCGTCTTCCTATCGCTCAGAGACTCAGAGACCAGGGTCAACGGCCAGGCCTCCCTTTTTATCTGCAGAAGAAATCTCCCGCATATACGATTTGAAGAGAAGGATTCTCAAAGCTGAAACGGCTTTTTATTTTTTAGTTTTGATTTTATTCGTTCTTTCTTTTTTTGTGATAAAACGAAGGGATAGAACGAGGACCTCATTTGATTCTCCGCATGAATTCTTGAATCGCACAGCCGGGCTAGTTAGGATGCCGTATTTCTTGTGGCTACTTCTGCAATGGTTCCTCCATGCTGTGGTAGCTCCCTCAAAGAAATGCAATAAGACAAAAGAAACATTTTTAATCACAATTGGCTTTTTTTTACTCCCTCTTGGAAAACACTGTTCAGCTGTGAAGCTCTTTAAAAAAATATATCTGGATTACATAGTATAATTTACCATTTCTGGTCCAAGAATATCCAAGAATTATATTCCCATTTAGTCCATTTTACCAAATATTCCAACATGCAGCAGCTGCGACTACAAATGCCATAATGCAACTCATGCATAATTCACATGCATACTGTAATTCTGCAAGAAATCAGTGTGCAAGTAAATGTCAGTGCAGGCCCTACAGCTGGCCCACTGTGATTCTCTAGGCATATACTCAGAATAGAGGGTTCCAAAAGGCTCTTTGTCAGGCGCAATGGCTCAGATTTCGTCGCTTTGGATAAAAGCATCTGCTAAATGAATGTAATGTAATGTAATTTCACACGTTTTGCACCTAGCATAGAGGGTTCCCTGAAGAACTAAAAGGCTTCCCCTATAAGGGCAATCCAAAGAACCCATTTTTCTAAGAGTGTAGTGACACAAGCGTATTGTTGAGTCGTATTGAGTCGGCATAATGTTCCCCACAGTGACATGTTGGGATACCCCTTTGTTTCTTTAGCAGGGCAAAGACACAACAGAAAGAACCGTGTTTACCACTCTCAGAAGAAAGGGATCCAAAAAGCTCCATTGTGTCTCCATAGAGGAACCCTATCTAGTTCAAGGGTTCTTTGTCAGGCAAAATGGTTAAATCTGGGAGCTTCGCCTACCATAGAGGGTTTCATAAAAAACTGAAAAAGGGAACTTCCCCTATGAAGACACGCTAGAGAGTCTTTTCTGAGAGTGTGCATTACGGGGCGATTAGTATAGCGATGAGCCAGGATCACAGGGCCTATGGACATTCACCAAAGAGAAGGCCAGGCTAGCGAAGAGGATCAAAACACGTGACGCTTCCTGGACATTCATATTAGTGACAGACAGGAAACGAAAATGCCTTCTGTGTAAGCGCACAGGGCCCCCAACATGCGACGCTCTCGACATTCACACCCTGCCAGAAAAACCGCTAAAGCCGCGCAAACGAATCGCGCCTGTTAGCACCTTGTCAGATTTATGCCTCTGTTTTTAGATAGCCATCAAAGCCGGAAAACTACGCTGCATGCTAATTATTATATATATTTTTTTATCAAAAAAATAACACAATCTCATATCACAGATTAGTTATGTTACCTAAGGATTAAACAAGAATATGCAAGTTCTACTTCATAACCTGTTATTATTTCACATCACTAGACAAGAAATTAGCATTCTATTCAAGTTATTCAGCTTCACAGTACTGAATGCTCAAATAAATCTTAAACATAACATGTATAATTAATGTCATTTGGAAGCCCTCATGTTAACCTAGTGGGGCCCTATTATAATAACACATAATAACATATTGTTCCCCATAATGACCACTGCACTTTCTGCTTTAGCAACTGTGCTAATGAGTAATGTGGGCTTTATCCTGGTTCTTATTGCCATGCCAGAACAGTTACTTTGGTCTTTAATGAGCAGCCCTCATGAACAGGCACAGTTGTGATGAACATCTGAAGAGTCACTCTGCTGAACTGTGTTTACCGAGCGAAAACTTTGATATTTGCACACTATCATTGGTCTCCGTATCTTATATTCACCTGTTATTGGTGACTATTGTTCGTGTATGTGTGTGTGTGTGTGTGTGTGTGTGTGTGTGTGTGTGTGTGTGTGTGTGCACTGTATATATACAGTACATGCTTGTGCGCATCTGGAACACTTTATACAGCTACCAATTTGTAAAAAAGACAAGTATCTAGATATTGCTGCTGAATTTATTTTACAGTTATTATAAATAGTGAAATAAAAGTGTTCAAATCGGTCGCTTCAGATATTGTTCACGCTGAGGGTTTTTTCGGGCAGAACGAATCAACGGCTGTGATTGCTACAGTAGCAATGCAGATCTCCATTTGAGAAGGTCCCTGGCAAATGCAAGGGAGTAAGCGCTATTAAAAGGAGCGCAACCGTGGGCTACAAAATGGACACAAAGCCCCCCCCCTCCCCCCACACACACACACACACACACACACACACTGACGCGGCATTACGAGTCTGCTCTTCCAATGCCCTCTCACTGACTATAGGAACAGAAGGAAGCATCATTGTGCTGATGCTCGCTTGATGCACTCGTCTCTGGTATGAACTTTGAACTTTGGTTCAAAGAGAGCAAATCAAAACGTCCTCTGATTAAGAGGCTGCCGCAATTTTGACATTTCAGTGGCATTTCGGTGGGCGTCCTGTCTTTCCTTTTTCTTTTATTTATTTTTTTATATCCCCCCCCTACGCCTGTTTCAAGGTGACATTGAACTTTGTTTAATTCCTGTTCTCGAGAAGAGATTTATTTGACGTCCCTGTTGGCTCGGACCATTACGTTTTACTCCTTTCGATGAGCTTTATTCTTTCTGATTTATACGCGCATCCATCTAACGTAGTTAAATGCCACCATGTCCAATATGCTTTGTCTTGACAGAAACACAAGGACTTAAAAAACTTTTAAGAAAAAGACATGTAGAAGACGACCACTAAAAGCCTGAATAAATAGATTGTACTGAGTGGCTCCTTGAACCCAGAGTCCCAACCATGTCATATCAAATAGAGTGGAGTGGATTAAGTGAACAGGAAACAGGAACCACAGAACCTGTGATGGAATCAGAAAAGCCTATATACGGTTGTATAAGCCCACAGATGCATTCAGTCAAGGGTAAGTACACCCTAGATCAGGTGTTTGTATGCCTACCTTATAATGAATCCTATTCATCCATTCTGTTATTTCAACAATTCTGAAATAATATTATATATCATAAGAAACTGGTAGAAAAGCGTCTTTGTGCTGCCCTCTAATGGTTGAAATTCCATTTCTGCTCCCCACACTGCCCCCCGCCCCAATCGTGATGTCAGAGTACCTCTTTGGAGGTACCTCTATGTCATATGCCTACACCTGATTGGTGTCGGCTCCACGTTTTAAAAACCGGAACAACGCAGCGTCCTGTTCATAAACTCTCTTATTCCACCTAAATAATCCACTAAAATATGTTTCTGAAAAATATTTGAGGTGAGAAATAGGCCATGCAGTTGCTGAATCTTGATTCATATTTGATCTGCAACGTCTAGTTTGAAAGTTTGATCCGAGTTATACTAAATCATTTGTACATTGTATGTACATTTATGCAAATGACGATGGACACAGCTCCTCCACCCCCACCCTCTCTCACCCCACAAAGTATTTTTCTAAATTGTGTAGTAGGCGGAGACAGGCTTAGACAGTGTGTGTACTTACTCTTTAAGATTCATTCAATCTACACATGTCTCTAACTTTGACATAAACATGAATAAACATGAAAGTGGTACTTTAAAAAGAAAGAAAGAAAAAAGTTTTCGTCATAAATTTATTTATTATCCTTCAACTTATGCAAAAGTGTGTTTTCCCTGAATAAAATACGGTAAATATTTAAGCAGGCTAAGTTAAGCATGCTTAAATATAAGTAGAATTAAGCTTTAAGTTGAATGCAGGTTCTCATTAATAAAACACAAATTTTGATTAATAACAAAACTATCAGATTTGTCACCCATAAATAAGTATAGAAAAGCTGGTGCGGTTGAAATGACACAGTGGTTGGCAGCTGTGCCTCATAATTGCCTCATCAGCATGTGAATGGGAGCCTTTGTGTTCTTCATTCTGGCGAGCGGTTTGTCTAACTCTCTTGCTGGACCACAGGCGAGGGAGAATAATGTGGCTCTGTCGGGTTCCTCAGTTAATAACTGTGCGCTCAGCCCTGCGGTCCTCTGCCTGCCACGCCGGTCACTGGGTGCTTCTGGCTCCCTGCTCTTCCTCCTACCCCCTTGTCTTCCTCCCACCTTCTCCCCCTCCCCTCCCCCTCCCTCGGTCTCGGAAGCTCCGCCCGCCGTGTCACAAGTCTGCCAGGTGACTCGAGGTCTCTGTAATTAAAATTCAACCGGTGCTCCTGTTGTACAGTGCCTGTGATTGCTTTCCTTGCACTTATGACTCCAGAATGAAGTTCTTCCTAGGGCAAAAAAATCTTTTGCTTTAACTGTATGTGAATATATTTTCCATTAGTATATAATGGCTTTGTTTCAGAGAATGTTTTTTTTATTTGATTTTATTTTTTGGGGGGGTGGGGAGGTGTGTGTGAGAGTGAGAGTGAGAATGAGAGTGAGAGAGAGAGAGAGAGGACAGCGTCCAGCCTCAGGACAGCCCCCTTCCAATTAAGCCAATTAGAATCAACCAAACCATAACACAACAAAAACAAAATGACATTACTTATTGGGAAACTCAAACAAAAAATCTAGACAAATTGCCATGTTATTTGGCCCTAAATCGAGAAATACACTGTGGCAGACTATCTGACAAAAACATTGACGAAGTACAGACTCAGCGAGCACAGCCTGGTGATAGAGACCGGCCGACACTGGCAGACCTGGCTGCCAGGGAAGAGTGACTGTGCTCACACTGCAACAAAGAGCAGATAGAGACAGAGCTGCACTTCCTCTTTAATTGTGGGAAATACAAAACAATTTGAGAACATTTCTTCCCAAAATTCAAAAAACAAATCCCAAACTTCCCAAACCTACCTGAATCAAAGAAAATTCTAATTCTCCTTTGAGAAGAAAGGTGCTGCTAAAATTTGGCCACACAATATGTAGCTACCTGCCACAGCCTGAGGGACAGTTGTGACCCTTAATAACGATTATCTAATATTGTCAATTGGTTTTAATCATTATTATTCTTCATCTTATCATTGTTAGTTTATGTATTTGCATGTATTTGTCATGTATAAAAAAAAAAAAAATGTTAATTAATTTCAGGACATATTATGGTGTATTTTATGTACATTGTAATATGTTTCTGTAAAGTTTTGGCAACACATAATGCAATATGTCATGGCAATAAAGCATTTTTAAATTGAATTGAATTGAGAGGAGTGAGAGAGAGAGTGAGAGAGACAGGGTGTTAGGATCCTGTAATCTGTCTGTTTATTCTTTATTATTTTTCCTGTTTTCTTTCCCTCGCGATTGTCAGTCCGCGTTCCATGTTTTCTGAGATTCCACCCCCTGTCTTTGTCTTTCTACACACCTGATTCCCATTATGTCTGTCTCCCTCTGTGTGTATATATACCTTGTCATTTCCGTGTTTCTTCGCGAGTTCCTTACCTATATTTTTGCTTCTGTGTTGCCTTGGTTTTTCCAAGATTCTTCCTGAGCTGTTTGTTTATTCTGTAGTTTCTGTTTCCTAGTTTGTTTCCCTAGTTTTTTGCCTGTTTTATTTCTGTTTTCAGTCTGTTTTGTTTTCTTTTTGTTCCTCCTCTGCCTCCCCAGTTTTTGACTCCTGCCTGTGTTCTCGCGACCCTGTTTTTGGATCCTGGTTTTGTGCTTTTGCTGTGCCTTATCGGTTTTGACCCCTGCCTGTTCCTTGACCACTCTTTGGACTGTGCTTTGTACCGTTGCCCTGTCTCCCCGGTTTTTGACCCAGCCTGTTTACCACGGATTGCTGCCTTGCCCTATATTAAACTTCGGTGTTTCATACTCCTGCCTGCGTTTGGGTCCTTCCCCCACCGACACCTAACATAGGGGTGTGTATGGTAGGTTCTACTGACTGGTCATTGGCTGACCAGGGTTCGTGGTTTTTTTTGAATATACGACACTTGCATTTAATTTTTAGTCAAAGGACATATCTGGATTTGGACCCAGGACAGTTATGGAATAAACTGTGAAATGTGTTGAAATAAAGAGAAAATGTTAGGCTTTACCCAACGGTGAGGGCAAAGTACCCAGACAGATCATGGGCCTGATGATAGGCAGATAATTTGCCTCCCTCCTGTGTTTAATGAGACTCTTATTCATATACTTTATATCAGAAGGATTAAAATGTCAAACTATGAGCATGTATTTACTAATCGTTGTCAACAGATTGCTTTTAGTCAACTGGTTGAAATACGTATTCACTGTAGTAATGTGGCTTATTGTCTGGTATCAAACTCTGACCGCATTTGTGCCAATTGTGGCTGCAACATCATGGGTTTTAGAGCTTAGGATAGCAGCTCTTTCATAAATGCAGTGTATGAGGTTTACTGGCAGTGACTGTGAAAAATAGGGGGATTGAATGACATAGGGTTCAATTTGCTACTAAATTGTGAGAAAACGGGAAATTTGAAGTAAATAAAAAAATAAAATAAAAAAATAGGCGGTGCAGTGGTTAGCACTGTCACCTCACAGCAAGAAGGTACTGAGTTTGAATCCTGGCCGAGGACCTTTCTGTGTGGAGTTTGCATGTTCTCCCCGTGTCCGCGTTGAGTTTCCTCCGGGTACTCCGGTTTCCTCCCACAGTCCAAAGACATGCAGGTTAGGCTAATTGGAGACTAAAATTGCCCATAGGTATGAGTGTGTGAGTGAATGGTGTGTGTGCCCTGCGATGGATTGGCGGCCTGTCCAGGGTGTATTCCTGCGCCTCGCCCAATGCATGCTGGGATAGGCTCCAGCACCCCCTGTGACCCTGACCAGGAATAAGCGGGTTTGATAACGGATGGATGGATGGATAAAAAAATAGACATAACTTAGCTGAACATTCTAATGTTGATGTAACAATCACTACTGGTAATTGAAAGCAATGGAATTCTAGGACACTGATATAGCATTTTGAAAAAACATTCCAAAAAACCTGCTAATAAAAAAAAAAGTAATTCACCCAGTTCCTCAATCTTTGTATTGCCCTACATTCCAGTACCCTGCAGATTTCTTTGCATGTGATTATTCATAATAGCAAATACTGGATTGCTCACTAGTAATTTGGTATTATTGGGCAATTTCATGGAATTTTTGCACAACAAATAAGCTGTCACTGCACTGAGACTAATCCGATCAAGCAGTGCACTCTCTAAATAGCCCTATTAAAAAAAGAATAAACTTCATAAACTGGTAGAATCATCAGAAAAGGAATTTCTGAATTAAGCAGAACAAAAAATAACAGAAAAACTGGAAAATCAGCCAGATAAAAAGGGCTGTTTGAAAACTGATTGAACTCTCATTATAGGCGCTGTCTTTGTAATCTGACTGTCATTCTCAAAACTTTCCCCTCATATTTTATGTCATTCCAGGACATCGTGTCAAGGAGCGATTACAGCTATTAGAGTTCATATTACTTTGGAACTGCTCAGTCAATCAATAAGATCCTACAGTGAGCTCAGATGAAAATGGACCTTCTCAGAAATGCTCTTAAAAAAGAAACCTCTTGCACATGCTTTGAAATGGCTCTGAAATGGGCATGTTGCTTTGCCACCAGAAGGGAGGTTTTGCACTTCAAAAGGCAGGGCGTGTGAACAAAGACAAGTCATATGGGGCTCTATCACAGTCCTTAAACTTGGTAAAAACTTGCCAAAATTTCAGCAGGACTTAACCCCCTGCATCCCACCCGCCTTCTTGTAAAGTGACCTGAACAGTCAAAAGCATCTGCTGAAGAAGAGAAGAACTCAGCACCAAGCATCGTGAACAAAATATTCTCAGGGGAGTTGGGAGCTGTCTTCTGCCAATGAGGTTGATCAGATAATGGACTAAGAGAGAGATGGCCAGAGTCTGCTGATTGCACCATAAGTGCCCCCCCCCCCCATTTCCTGTAGAGAGACTGAAATGAGCACTGGAATCATTAACCTTTCTCAGGGGCACATAGCTTGCCCATCGTTCTAGAGCTCTAAAAGGACACATTCTGAGGACAGGGCTACTTACTGTGGTGTTACAGTTTTGGTGTGCGGCCTGCAATGCATCACTGACTGAGAGTTGACACAGATAATGGTCTAGCGAAAGATGTAATTTGCCGACCTGAATATTTTTCAGGATTTCAGATATTTTGTATTTTTCATCACACAAAAACAGGTTTATTTTATTCAGTCAACATCTTAGCTACAAAAAGTGCAACTGTTTTAAAAAAAAAAAATTTTATGAACATAAATGCTGAGTTAAGATTTACTCTTAATAAGTTAATAAACTCATCCCGTTATGGAACTGATCTAGTGTATGGATGGGTCCCACACTCCGGGATTTAATCCCAACCATGCCAGTGCCAACTGTGGCAGGTAGCAAGACAATGCATAATTGAAGACCCTGGTGCTAAAAGTACTGAAGTCACAAAATGTCTATTTTGAGAAAATCAAATCCGAAAATATCATTGATCCATAAAATCAGCCATTAAAAGTTTTGCTGTTTTTATGCGTTGCTTAGGCAACTTTTCTGTTAACATCATTTATAGGGTGGACTTAGCTAAACAAATACAACATGTTTCTATGCTCAACTTGAATTGTCTAAAAATGTGACTTCTACTTTTAGCACCAGGGTCTAGTATCACCAGGGTTAGGGAGGATGGGGTCTCACCTCAAGTTCAGTGAGACTCATCGCTCTCTAGTGACCCCTGCTGGTTGATCAAGTACCTGAGGTCCGCTTGCTAAAGCTGCACGTGTGTCTTCTTCATAACTCATGTCTCTGAAAGCTTCACTTCTCATCACACGCTTTGGAGGAGAACACATGCTTGTCTACACTCCCCCACATTTGCTGCACCACAAGCCCCACTGTATACGATTGGCCAGTCCAAATTGAGGAGAACATTGTGGAAATGCATTTAACCCTCATATTATGTTCACATTTTATGACACCTTTTATGCTTGGGGTCAAATTGATAGTTTTGCAACCGGTTAGCCGACATCATTATTCGGTTAATTGACGGTTAGAAATGCTGAAACGTTCTACAGTTATGACCCACATAATACCCAACCCAAAACCCCCAAATTAAAAATGCATGCATAGCCTACACAGAATGGACGTTTCTCAGAATGGTATTTATTGCTTTCAAAATGTAACATTCAACATAACAAATAATAAGTTGTAATATACATTGGATAGCCTACGCTGTAGCCCTAATTATTTTTAAATGGACATCGGCACATACTAGCCTATGCTATAGCCGGATCTCTTGAGGGAAAAAAAAAAATCTAATTAGGCTATGACGTGAACTAGGCTAAACTAAATCAAATTTAGTCTACTTATTAGCTAGCCTACACATATTTGTTCAGGAAGATTAACATGTTGACATGTTCTGGTGTTCATCTGTGCCGTCTGTTTACGGTAAAGTTTGCCGCCGAGAACACCCGCTCCTGGGGCACGGATGTCCTTGGCACACGCAGATAGCGTCTGGCTAAGGCTGGGGACACATGACTTTTCCAATCGTAAGCGACAATGACAATAATGAGTACCACACATTTAACAAATGTCATATGCACATTTTCAGTCTCTTCTGTCGCGCACACATAATGACGGCTGTTTTTCAGGAGCACAAATCTAAAAGACAAAGAATTTACGCAGACGGATGCAGTTCTCTCGCATGAACGTGATTTCTCGTGGTAGACCTGCACTCGCGAGAATGTCTTTTTCCCAATATTTTGAAACCAAAACAAACACGGAGCCGATACAGCTTGCAACTTTGTCAGTATTGTTGTGGTAACAGAGTTGACATTATACAGACAGACACGCTCATGTGTCTGCCACAAATCGCTCCTAATTTGTAGTATTCTAAAAAACATATTTATTGGGCTCAGCCATCCGCACGTTGGATTTGATGTTTACTTCCGTATTTTTCCACCTCTGCCTTCCTCTGTCGCAAACTCACTTTTAATTAGCTATTGAAAATTCCTGTAGCGATTTCAGTCTTTCCCCAGCGCAAACCACAGGATTATGCAAAGACTAACCCCGATAAAATCAAACGTGTCTGATAAAATCGTGGCGTTCCCGACTGGGATCGTAGAAGACAAGACTACAGTATTTCACTCACATTACACACACATAACGATTACAGTTGCGACTTTACAGTGCAACTAGCCTGTATTAGCCTGGACTGCCCTGGACTACCACAGACTCTGCCCGATCTCAAATCTTTGCCAAATCAGGCAAAAAAATTGTGTAATGTGTCCCCAGCTTTAAGGTAGCCAGTCTGGGGAATCGGAATCTGTTTGGACGCACGTGTGCTTGTATTTTAAAGGATTCAACATGTTGCTCGTGCTGCTACTGTATTTGAGCACCCTTTTGCACAATTTACACTGAACTTTGTCCTTCTTTGTAAAAATTATTCCAAACTGAGCTACGGTTTGTGCGTTTCATTTTGATGTGGATACTGGCTATAACGTTAGCAACAGTAGAGCAGCTCTCTCGCTCAATCGCCCGCCACCCGTTCTGATCTGCTAGCAACCTACTGGGAAAATAGGACAACCCCCCCAGTATGTTTAAAATAATGACATCTCCCCCATTATTTAACCCAATAACATCAACGACAAAATGTGGATTGTTTTAATTATTATGCAAATTAACCGATAAGCCGTTAAGCATATTTGGATATTTTAAATTTTTACGGCTAACCGGCTAACCGTTGACATCCCTATTTGACACTTTCTGTGTTACCATTTTGGTGTCTCCCAATTGACTAGCCTTTTATCCCTAAATATTAAACATCTGTGATGAAACATCTCATTTTAGAGCCAAAGTGGAAGTTTGTGAAGTTTAAAACCTTAATGGGAAAGTGCCACCAGAATTACCCACAAAAATTCAGATAAAAACTAAAAAAGGTTGTATATTTTCTTACATCGTATACAGCTACCCCACAAATGACCCCACACACTTTGTATACGGAGTTGGTACAGGACTTTTGATAGCATATCATTATGTTTATTGTGTGCTTACTATTTAATCCCAACAAATTAGGAAAAATCATATAGCGTCAAGATGAAAAAATAAGGTGAACTGGTTTTTAAGAGACATCAAACATTGAATCGGTTTAAATTGACCCGGAACATAATATGAGGTTTATAAAACTGAAACAAAGCTTTTCATCTGTGTTACAGAAACATTTGAAAAAGGAATCTGAGAAATTTGTGATCCTTACATGCTTAATAATAATAATAATAATAATTAATGTTGTTTTCTCTTTCTGGTGAGTGTTGCCCCTATGCAAAGCAGTCTGAACTTACATTCCAAAAGGGGTTTGATCCTACAGTGTTTAAATATTTGCACAATTATTTAGTTTTTCTTTACAAACCAAAGGCCTTGCTCCCATTAAATTTCAGTTGTTTCTCCCAAATTTTGTCAGATAAGATACAAGCAAAACTGATCTGGAGAAAACCTCACTATATCAACTGTGTAAACAGAGTCATTAATCATCATTAGACAGTATTGGCTTCTTCACATAAGCTTTGCAAGGAATGGATTTCTTGTCAAAGCGCGAGGCTTCCATTTATTTGGATGAGCGTACCCATGTGTGTGTGTGTGTGTGTGTGTGTGTGTGTGTGTCTGTGTGTGTGTGTGTGTGTGCGCGTGCATGCGTGTGTTTAGTATGCATGTACACAAGCGTCTGTGTGTGGGTACATTCTTTACATGGCCCTATAAAGAATGACTTTTGAACTATCTCAGTTATCACATTAGAGGGAGGAAGACTGTGTTGGGCCTGGTCAGGCTTGGTTGTGTGGCATCTGTGTGTGCATGCAGGTTAGGCCACTGCAGATGTGATTATACCATGTCAAATGGAAAATCTGGGCCCAAGCTCCCCCACAAAGGTGAGGAGGCAGGCCAAAAGCAGCATTGGCCAACCAGTGCTCTGTGACAAACAGCTTGCCTATCTGCCTCCCAGGAACTTGGCGAGGAGCCTCAATCCATGTCTGAGCCATGACTCCTGGGGTGAGATCACAAGGCTTGTCCTCTGATCTCGTTTGTCACTTGCATAGTCATAACCCAGATTGTCGTCTCACTCCAAGAGTTAAGAGCCCACGGTGCAAAGCTTAGCGATGAGCCACTGATGGCTTTCACGCATGCAGAGTGTAATTCTTTTAAATTGTCTGATTTGGATGCAATTGAATTAATGCTTTGTTCAGTGTTACAATTATCTGTTTTTTTTTATATTTACACTAGCCCTTGGTCCAAATAAATAACAAAATATTAAAACATCAATGAGATAACATAACTCACCCAAATGTCCAAATGAAATGTAGTATAAATTAAAGTAACATTAAACCATAGCCTAATTAGCATGCAATCTACACCCCCAAATGTTTCACACACTTAAAGAGTGTGATATAAACCGCCTTGTATTGAGTGTATGGAATAACTCTAAGATCCTTTCACAAAATAAGTACTCCTGAATTAACACAAAATATGTCATATTAAAGTCAAAATGATATTTAATTTGAGCAATATGTCTTTTAAATATGACATACTTTCCTGGACTATTCACATTGACACTGATACCCTCTTGTTTGTCTTCATTAGGACCCTGCCACCCGAATCCATGTCACAATGGGGGACTATGTGAAATCAGCGAGACTTACAGGGGCGACACCTTTATCGGATACGTGTGCAAGTGTCCTCCTGGCTTCAACGGGATTCACTGCCAGCACAGTAAGATGGATTACCCTGATTATCCCTGCCGCCACTGCTGTTGCCTGCGTTTGGCCGTTTATGTAGTTGCGGCACTTTGATGTAAATCGAACCCTAGGGGATTGAAGCATTTCACATTAAAAACAGAGAGGGAGAGAGAGAGAGAGAGAGAAAGAGAGAGAGTGAGAAGGAGAGAGAGACAGAAGGAGAGAGAGATAGAGAGAGCAAGAGAAGGAGAGCGAGAGAGGGAGAGCACTATTCTCTTTTGACTCTGAGAGGTGCAAGCCTGATTTGAATGCAAAACGAATCTGTGCATGGCGATAGCTAACTACCGTTGCTTTGTGCTGTTATTTTTTTTTAAATCATGTAATACGTTTCATGCCCCTGGAAAAGTACACAAATGTTTTATGTTGCTTGTTTCCTGGTGCAGTGTCACACGTGGCGTTAATGATCCCCTGTTCCACACTAGGCACCAATGGTCTTTCCCAATCAAATGCCTGCATTCAGTCCTGTGATTTTGCCTTGGTCTTTTCTAAATCTTTTTTTTTAAAAAGGTTGTGATGGTTCCTTTACTCCAATTTAGCCTGATGAATGGGTCTGGTAACACAATTTAAGTGCCATCTACATAAAAGTAGGAAATATTAAAATTGTGCTCTACTACCAAAAACAGCTATTATGATCCAATTGCATCCCAATGTACCGTGCTTGCGTGTTTTTAAAACCCGTTGAACAACATTATATTTTTGCAGAAAGCTTTGATGCAGTATTCATTCCTTCATGATGTGCTTTTCCTAGTCCAAATGAATGGTGCTGTCAGGATGGAATCTACTGTGACCACAGAAAACCCATTGAGAGCCTGAGAAACTGTACATAACCGCAGTACAGCTCAGCCTGTGTCTGAACTGCGCCTTAAGCACTGTAGATATAAACTTCACACGTGGCGAAATCCACATAAGGGTTAGATAAGGTGAGGTTAGTGTATACCGAGTACAGTTTGGGTATGTGTGTGTGTGTGTGTGTGTGTGTGTGTGTGTGTGTGTGTGTGTGTGTGTGTGTGTGTGTGTGTGTGTGTGTGTGTGTGTGTGTGTGTGTGTGTGTGTGTGTGTGTGTGTGTGTGTGTGCTATATCTGCATATTTAAACACGACTTACAGATGTTGACTTACATACAGTTGCAGCCACTATTATTGGCACCCCTGGTAAAGACGAGTAAAAAGGGTTATACAAAATATACCGTATGGTGAATTACCTTAATCTCACACTGAAAAAATGAGAAAAATCCAACCTTTAATTGACGTTAATTTATTATGAGAAAAAAAAAATCCCTCATCAAGAAATGATTATTTTTAACAAAACCACGTTGGCCACAATTATTGGCACCCCTGCATTTATATATAGAATAAAGTAATAGTTTTTAATATTTGGTCGCATATCCTTTGCATGCCATGACTTCCTGATGTCTGTGACTCAACGACATCAAAAGACTCTTGATATATTATTTTCTGGTACTCTTACAAGCGATACTATAACCTCTCTGCATTTGAATGGATCTCTAAGGGAATTGGGGGGTGGGTCTAGATTTAGCTGTAAATTACACTGGAACAGTATGGAACACATGGTTGGCTAAATGGCTGTAAGTCATCAAGGGTCTGACGTATCAAACAAGCTTTAAACCATCACTCTGCTGCCAGATATGCAGTAGATATGGATGAATAACTTGAAGGGTTTCTTCTCCTGACTTATTTTTCCATAGAGTTCAATAGGAAAATTTGTCAGGAGAAACAACCCTTAAAGTGATCCATCCATATCTACTGCATATCTGGCAGCAGAGTGATTGTTTAAGGCTTGTTTGATACCTCAGACCCTTGTTGACTTACAGCCATTTTACCAACCATGTATTCCATACTGTTCCAGAATAATTTACAGCTAAATCTAGTCCCACCCCCCAATTCCCATAGAGATCCATTCAAATGCAGAGATGTTATAGTATCGCTTGTAAGAGTACCAGAAAATAAGATATCAAGAGTCTTTTGATGTTGTTGGGTCACAGACATCAGGAAGTCATGGCATGCAAAGGATATGTGACCAAATATTAAAAATTATTACTTTATTCTATATATAAATGCAGGGGTGCCAATAATTGTGGCCAATGTGGTTTTGTTAAAAATAATTATTTCTTGATGAGGGATTTTTTTTTCTCTTAATAAATTAATGTCAATTAAAGGTTGGATTCTTCTTGTTTTTTCAGTGCAAGATTAAGCTAATTCACCAAACGGTGAATTTTTTATAACCCTTTTTGTTCATCTTTACAGGGGGTGCCAATAATAGTGGCCGCGACTGTACGTTCTCCAAATAGACAGGCAATGGCAAAAATGGAGTCACTGTGTTATGCCATAAACCTACCATGGCTTCTTTTTCAATAGTACAATATAAAACACCGTAGCAATTTTCACAGGCCCAGTAAAGGACCAATCATGGCCGAGATAAAACCATGCAGAAATATGCGTGTCTCATCAGCATTCCCCCCAGACCTGTAAATCTTTAACAAAAAAAATGTCATGTGTCATCTTTTTGAATTGTGCATCTCCAGGAAATGAGTCATAAATTATTCAAAGACTAAAGTCTGGATTCAGTCAACATTTGTCCTTAGCCTTGACTCACAGTTAAATGCAAATATTTGTTTTGTTTCCCCAGAAACACAGTTTGACAAGTTCAGAAATCACCAAGATTAACTTGCCAAACTGTGTTTCAAGACTACCCACATGCTTTTATTTGCATTTATTTGAAAGTCAAAGTTAAGGACACATTTTGATTGAATCCAAGGCCTGCATAAAATGCTGTAGTTCAAAAACTACAGCTGTGGGCAGGTACTCAAAAAAAGTCTAATAAGTTAACTGCTGTATCGCTTAAAATATGCAAATTAAATGGGTCAAAAAAATAAAATACGACTGTTTGAGCTCTGACAAACTTTAACTTTATCATTCAGAGAGGCTTCTACCATCTGGTTTGCCTGAACAGTCTGCAAATATCACAAACAATTACTTTTAAATTGGCAATAATACACAAGAACTGCTCAAATTTAGCTTCATTCTCTTCTTGGCTTTGCTGCATTTTAGCCTGGTTACAATTGACCAAAAAAAACAATGCACCTTCTGACAGTAGCCAGTTAGACACAAAGTTAATATCTACTCTGACATATGGAAACATTTATATCAAAAACCATTGCATTTACCATTGCAACATACTGACACGCTATTTGCTTTATTTATAATGCTGACTCATTGCCTGTGGTTTAGAAGTCACAGAGATCCACGAGTCTAAGCTTCAGTGGATCCTATTGAATCAGCCAGCCAGCTCATTTGAATGTCTATATAGAGCGCGCAGCTTCATGGTTTATTAAGCACTTTTGACGGCTGGTGGCCTTGCTGGCCTGTGTGAGTAAACAGCATAGTGATGTGCGATCATTCTCTGCTGAATCGGGGGGGCTGGATGAAAGGTGGGCCATGCCTTGAGAGACTGATCTCGATCAAGGTTATTCAAGCACATATTAACATATATTTAACCAATATACTATGGCCTGAATTCAATCAAAATTTGTCCTTAACTTTAAGTCTAAGTGCAAGTGTTACTTTTTTACCCTTACATAGCCTGGCAAGCTTCTCAATCACAGAAATAAATAAAAAAAGTCAAAGTTAAGTACAAATTGAATACAGGCCACAGTGCGGTGATTGATGAACCGTGCTTATTGCTGGCTGATAAAGATACAATCTAGACACAAAACTACGGTTTGTGTAATTGTGAGCCAAAGTTCAGGGCACATGTTTGATTGGATGACTTCACTCCTGCCTGCCCTGTGGAATTAGGGATGAAGGTTTTCGATTTGATTCCCCAGTGTGATGCTGCTGTATCAGCCTTGATGGAGGCACTTCATCTGAATGAATTTTGGAAATATCAAATACAAACCCCAATTCCAAAAAAGACTGGGAAAAAAAGACTGGGAAGTTAAAAAAACACCTGTTTGGAACGTTCCACAGGTAAACAGGCGATGCTATCATGACTGGGTATAAAAGGATATCAAAAGACTCTTGATATCTTATTTTCAGGTACTCTTGCAAGCGATACTATAACCTATCTGCATTTGAATGGATCTCTATGGGAATTGGGGGGTGGGACTAGATTAAGCTGTAAATTACACAGGAATAGTATGGAACCCATGGTTGGCTAAATGGCTGTAAGTCATCAAGGGTCTGTGGTATCAAACGAGCCTCAAACCATCACTCTCCTATAGCCAGTCATGATAGCATCACCCGTTTACCTGTGGAATGTTCCAAACAGGTGTTTTTTGAACTTCCCAGTCTTTTTTTTTTTGCCCCCCTCCCAACTTTTTTGGAACGTGTTGCAAGCATCAAATTCGGAATTAGCGTACACTGCCTGTCCAAAAAAAAAGCCGCTGTTGCACCCATCATGCATAGTGCCCACTGTACAAACCTCTGGAGGCAGTGTTATGATCTGGGGTTGCTTCAATTGGTCCGGTATAGGCTCAGCAACGTTATGCAGCAATAAAATTAAGTCAGCTGAGTACTGAATGTACTGAATGACCAGGTTATCCCATCAATGGGCATATTCCAGGACGACAATGCCAAGATTCATCGGGTTCAATTTGTGAAAGAATGGTTCAGGAAGCATGAGGAATCATTATCACACATGAATTGGCCACCAGAGTCCTGACTTTACCCCCATTGAAAGTCTTTGGGATGTGCTGGAGAAGACTTTATGGAGTGGTTCGACTCTCCCGTCGTCAATACAAGACCTCGGCCAAAAATGTATCACTGGATAAAGCTGCCTGCTTAGGAGATTAATTATTATAAACTGGTGATTTATTTTATTTTATTTATTTCTTTTGCTGTGACATTTGGTCTTGCTGGGCGCTATAACCCTCCTGCTTATAGAGCTGATTCTTTATTTCTTTTTCCCTGTCATCCGCAGATAAATCACCGCTCATGTCTTGCTTTGCATAGTTTTCTTGTGAGTTTCAAGATGTAAATACACTGCGCTTGGTTGAGTTAAATACCAATACACAACACTTTGGTTGACTCCAGGCAAGTTTACATCATGTTTGTAGATTTGGCCTGAGCCAGAATTCTCAGTAAATGCCTCCATAGAGCACATTGCATACCTTGGCCATTGTTTTCCCATTTAGCTTGAGCCAATTCCTGGGCTGAAGCTCTTATTTCCACACCTTGTGGTGGATATGCAGTAGTGACAAGCAATTTCCCTTTTTTTCCCACCAGTGCAGATGAATAAAAAAACAGTAGTGGAATACATTAATACACAAATTTAGGGTCTGGGTAATTTCTGGCAATTAAATGATAAAGGAGACAAGATAATTGTTCCTCAGAATGACAGTCTAACAGGTTTTTGTCATGGCACACGCCAGCATTTTAATTGCCAATGAGTTTAATGGAAAAGCTAATAGAGGCTGAGGGATTATTATCAGCAATGAACAAAACTCCAGTTAAAGGATAATTATTCACAAGGAAGGAAAATAGTCTATTTCTCCCAAAGCGCCCAAACGGGAAGGATGGATGGCAACACTGGCGAAAGATAGAAGGAAAGAAAGAACAGACTCAGACGCATCTGCGTCCAAACGGAAAGGAGGAATGGCGACGCTGGCGAAGAAAGAAAGAGAGAACAGAGACTCAGACGTATCTTTAGGGGTGAATGAATTGTGCTTGTGCGTGCCGATGCATTTTACTGCATCAGAACGGCCGATTTAAAGCTGTATTTTAAATGCCTGTGGGTCACAGTGTGAAAATGACAAGCACATTTTCCTTCAGTTCGTTGAGTTTGCGGTTCAGTTAAGACAGTGGAATTGTTCCAGCTGAGGTGGATGACAAATTAATCTTTTGCGTACCTGCACTGAATATGAATAAAACAGCTACATATAACTGTTTACTGCAACAGACACTGTGTAGTTTGGCATATTGTTTGTACATGTGCTGCGCCTGCTAACATGTTCCACGTAAACCACAACTAAGGAGTTTATTTCAGCATTTGCAACACTCAAAGTGTTTGTCTGTATTAGCGCATGTAGAGAGCACCTATACTGTAAGTAAATGGCTTCATGTCGGTTTCCCATTAGGATGTTGCCCCGGTTGCAAAAAAAGCCAGGGAAGAAAAATATCAGGGTGTGTCCCTGAGATGCTCTGAAAACAGCTGGTGAAATTGGTCAGGTCAGGTAATGTTCCTGCTCGAGTAATAAAGCCATTCAACACCGTGGGGAAACTCAGGAAAACCGGTCCGGAACAGTCAGAGTAGAGCTTTACTGCTGGTCACACACTGTTTGTCGCCAATCCAATTTAATTCCTGGAGAATTAAACACAGACGAGCCCCCCCCCCCCGCCCCCTCCCTGTTTGTGACGGATCTGTGTGATGTGCATTGAAAAATATTCCTGTGTGGACATGAAATAAGGAACGTTTTAAAGCAGGGCTCTCAAACACCAGTCCTGGAGGGCCGCAGTGTCTGCTTGTTTAACTCCAGTCCTGGAGGGCCGCAGTGTCTGCTTGTTTACTCCAGTCCTGGAGGGCCGCAGTGTCTGCACGTATTTATGGTTTCCTTTCAATCAGCAGCCAATTAAGGCCTTGAGAGCAAGGTGTGTAGACTATTTAGCCAATCAATGACTTTAATTAATCACTTGTGCTGAAGCACACCGAAAACCAGCAGACACTACGGTCCTCCAGGAGTGGAGAATGACACCCCTGGTTTAAAGGATATTTTTTTTACAACCAACAACTCCAAAGCAGGACAAAGAGACCCTATTATCATATATGCCTTTTTGGAAAGTAGTGTTGTCTAATGATGGCAGTTTGTTTCCTGTGCGTTGAGGAAGACATATGCAGTGTGTACATCTCAGCCTGCTCTATCTCAGTTCCATACTAATTACAGTACAGAGAGAGGAGCAGAGCTTCAATATATGAACTGAATAGAGCTGCACTGGTAATTCTGAGGTGTGAAACTTGCGTTCTGAACGGACTGCATTGTAAATCATTAAAAGCAACCTCTAACTATTGAACATTGATACAGTTTAATGCAATGTCTTAATCAGGAGGAGACCAGGGTAGAAGACTAATCACAAGGACACCAAGTTAATTATTGAGATAGAAATATGCACAATATTCCAACAGTATTGACCTGGAAACCTTGTGTGGAATTTCTCTTGTCAGGAAACATCACACTTCCTACTTCATATAGTGTCAGCCTATGAGACTTTGCAGATTTGATGTATTTTTGAATGTTGATCAACATTTAGGTCGAGTTCAGAGGTGGGCAACTTCTGCCCTTAAAGGGATAGTTCACCCATTTAAAAAAAAAATTATATTGTTTTACTCACCCCCAAAATGGTATGTTAAGCTGTCCTGGTCTCGCCGTTGCAGCTAAATTATTGTAAATTCTGAATTATGCTAACAATTAGCATCCTGCCATTGGATATAATTGCCCCCAGGCTCGCTGTAAATTAACCGCCAAAATCCACTCAGTGTCGTTGTAAACGAAAATGATCATGTGATTACCGAGTGCACAAGGACAATATTTTTGCTCAAATTACAGTATATGGTGTTGTTTCAGATTTCAGATGTCTGTGTTTACATTTAAATAAGAACGTAAGAGAGTCAGTATCATTCCACACGAGAACAGTGCCCAGTGTCTTGCGATACGGAAGTAGACTGGAAGTTAGTGCTAGCGTTTAGTCTGCCTGTAAACAAAGGAGAAGCAGCGTATTTTCGTAGCGAAATGTCTGATTATGAAGAAGATGATGGGGTGGAATTTGTAGTTGAACCATACTTCGAGCCGGTATAATATTGATTTGGAGTTAGAATTACTGTCCTTGTGCGGAGTGATACCAAAAATTACTGGATAAAAGCTTGTCTTACCGGATGTTCTTATTTAAATGTAAACACCGACATCTGAAATCTGAAACGACATTATATACTGTAATTTGAGCGAAAATATTGTCCTTTTGCACTCGGTAATCATATGTGCATTTTCGTTTCCAACAACTACACTTGTAAAGCTGTTGTTAAACCTTATTTGAGTGAATTTCGGTGGTTAATTTACAGCAAGTTAGCCTGGGGGCAATTATATCCAATGGCAAGATGCTAATTGTTAGCATTGCTCCAATTCAGGATTTACAATAATTTAGCTACAATGGCGAGACCAGGACAGCTTAACATACTATTTTGGGGTAAGTAAAACAATATTAGATTTTTCAAAATGGGTGAACTATCCCTTTAACTACTTAATTAGCCCTAACATTTACACCATCTGGTATTTTAGCTGCATTTCTTGATAAGTGTATGAATGACAGCCGAAGACTGCTTGTGTGTCCCTATATGAAATGTTTTTACTGTGAGCTAATAGTGCTAGTTACAATATGGCCTGACGAGCGCAAATAATGACAGGGGACTGAACAGTGCTGTATTTGCCTTCCTCCTAAGCCTCTAGTGATTATTTGCAGAAAAAAAACCCCAATAGAACTTGACTGCTGAATGTGGATGTGGAATTTGAAGTGTACTGCGGAATTAGGCTTGTGAAACCAACTAGCCTTTATTAACTTTTACGCTTATGTGTCCAATTATTTCTTCACACCACTGCTGACTGTAAAGAGATATCATTTTCTCTTGTTCACTGTTTTTGTTTGATTCATTACCACATTGTTTTTGGCTGCAACTGGAGGAAGGGAACCTAGAAATTGTCATGTCTCAATGAGTGAATAGCTCCTGCAGTAACAGCAGTTTACCACTAGAGGGTTGTGATGGGAGAGTAAAGCTTTCTGAATCCCAATAATTTACTATAATATACTATGGTCAAATATTTTAACCTGTAATTCAGTCCTCTAACTGAAATACGATTTTACCGACTACTCATCCATACACCTGGTAAGCAACGATGAGAAAAAATCACACTTCAGGTTGCCAGAATCTCATTTTAAATACTGTTGTGAATTGAGCACAGTTTCCCCAGGTCAATACTGGAAAATTAATATTGGGTTTTATTATTTTCTTTATACAGTATCTTAGCAATTGTTAAAAATAAAAGGCTGTAATTTGGTTTGTTCCAGTTGTACCCCTCTCCCAAATGTTGTAAGCAATGGGGATCTTCAGAGAGTTGATTCTGCTGGACTAATATGTTCACTGGAGGGAACACAGACTTGTTTTTACAAACACACAACGCAAGTACATCGCCAATGTTTTTTTGTTCTTTGTACTTGTTTGCTCATGGACTCGGGTTCTGTGCTTAGCTAATAAAGCACAGTGTGTGTCCTGTTCTAACAATAGTAGGCTAACAATTTACCAGTCCAAATGGCAAATTTCCCATCTGCGCCTATTTATAGTGCTCTTTATAGTTCAGTCTAAATGTTTATCAGCACATATGTAAGCAACTCTTTGTCTGTGCGAGATGGCTGTAATCTCCAATTGGTTATTATACTAATCAAAAAGGGTACACATTATTAGTTATAGTAGTAGCAGCAGTATCAGTATCAATAGTATTTGTATCAGTAGCAGTAGTATTGGAAAGCGCAACTGTAGTTCTGTCATTATTCAAATGATGTGCCTGCTGTACAAGGAGCCGAACATTCAATGGAAAAAAAAACAGCCAATTATTCTAATTAAGTGTCATGGAAACGTCTGAGCCCCATCACCCTATTGGCAGATGGGTTGGGGGTCAGCAAGTAGGGGAGAACCGGGTCGAAAGATTAACTTTTTACATTCATCCGGTTTACTCGAAAGTCAATAGAGCTAGAGAGGCCATATTTTCTGACAAACAACTTGTATGTGTCCCTCACTAATAGCAACGGGAATTTTGTTACCAGCATAAACAAGTCAGATATAAATTGGCTGCAAACAGGATGAGTGCAATGTGTCTTTCGTCCCTGCCGTGCGGGACGAAAAACACACTGAATCGGGACGAAAGAATCACGTGAGGAAAAGTGTGTTTTAGCGGTCTTATCTCTGTCTTGTTGTTTTTTATGCTCATTCCTTTCAACAAATGTACTGTCAGGCAAAATGCCATGCTAGGGACGAGTCAATGAATAATGGTATAAGTTTAAAATCCATGAAAATCAACCATGCGTCAAGAGCATAATGTCGGATAATTAATATAATTTTGCATCGCAACGTTAAACGGTCTGAAATTGATGATTTAATAGCAACTCACCTTTATTAATAGCTACTAGACATCATTTATTGATGCTTATTATACCATGGCATTGTTGAATACTCGGTTCTGATGGGGTCAATACGCATTCCAAGGTTGTGCATTGATTTTCACCACGGCATTTTAACAGTGTGTCTTTCGTCCCGCTCATGTCTCGCTTGCTTTCAAGTTGCCTAGCAGCTAAGTCTCGCAAGCATGCCATTCGAAACCTATGCTGTCCTTTAGTCAACAGTTGTGTTAAGAAAATGATGCATGTTTGGAAAATTCAAAACATAAACACACTTATACAACCGAAAAACACTTCCGGTTTCGATATTTTACTTTCAGCTGTCAAAAATAACTTTGGTCTAGCACTCCGCCAAAACAGGACGCACATCACTGGTTTTTTGCAGAGTGAAATGATTACACGTGTCACATACTGACTGATCTACAGCATTCGGGTTTCTGTAGTTTTCACAAAAATCAATGTTATTCTTTCGTCCTGGTTCTCCCCTACTAGGGATGCGTATCGTTAGGATTTTATTGATATCGCCAGTACTGCTTATCGATACCAATAATCTTATCGATACTACTCTCCATAATTTTGTTTAAAAAAAGAGATGTTGTGAAAAGATATTTTATTATGACTTTTAGCAGAAATAACAACAGTTATTTTGATAAAATTAAATTAAATAGTTTCCTCATAGTTTCCTGAGAGTATATAATGAGGGGACCAATTGCTATAAATAAATGTCTGGTAGTGTGTTTTGTTGCTGCTTCACTACAAATACAATAAACTTAAATGAACAAGATTATAGATTACCAAAGAACTATAGTTCTTGAGTTCTCAGAAGCTAACAAAGTAATAGTTATAAATAATACAGCGGTGGTGAATGGGTTGGGCTTGGGTATTTGTCTTGAACTGCTATCCCCTGAAGGAGCAGGGGCTGCCGCTTGACTGACATTAGCTATAGGTTAAGGAACATGTTTCAAAAACTTTTAAAACGAGTGCTGACATTGCTAGAAGATTCGCTATTTAAACCACTTTTCGGTGAGTTTTCGGGAAAGATATTCCATGTACATTACAAACAGGTAACAGAGAACGCTTTGTAACAACAAAATTTGAATACTGTCGTTGTTCCAGGTCTTTTTATATACAACGCATCGTTGTCCAGCACTGTTACTATGTGGCTGGCCATCTAGTAAATGCTGACGATGTTATTTTCCGAAGTTAATAACTATCGACTTGTTTTTATCTTATAACAAATGTTACGTTGACTTGGCTAGTATTACTCCCTTTACACACAACAGCCTTGTTTACATAAATTGCATTTTGCGTTTTGTGTTTATGTTCACTTTGGTAAAGTGGGCCCACACTTTTGAACGTCTTACCCTGTCTGCCATCAGTGCAGTCACATGACTGGAGTGCACAGAACGTAAACAGGACAACATCAAACATAATCGCCTGACACGTGACACTCCTCCTCGTTAGAAAAAAAAAAAAAAACTTGTCATCGTAGAAACATGTATTTTTCGGTAGGTAATTTGAAAATGGCAGCTATGTTAGAATGAATTAAAGTGAATTACGTGCAAATATTCGATAGCAGCGCCATTTGGCCAGGATCTTATCAGTATTTCGGTCCTGACCACTCAGGAGCCGGTACCAGTTTAATACCGGTTCTCGATACCCATCCCTAGCAAGTACTGCCTTTCAGAAGTGTGGGATCCTGCCCTGTTTCAGAAACGTCCAGACTAAGTGCAGGGATTCAGTATATATTCAGTACACATTTTGAAGTGGAAATGGTTGTTGAGGCAGAGGCTTAATCCCTCTATAGAGGCAGCGTTTGCTGACTTATTATTTAAGTTGTGTTTAATTTCATTCACATTTGTTTTACTTGTAAAATTCATTTAAATAATATTTAATTAATATTTATGTAGTAAGTGTATTTAAGTGTGCTAAGATAAGATATTTTAGCGCACTTAAAATATCTTAATCCAGAATACAATAGTGATTCACCTTAGACTCAAATTGCCTTCAGGGGCAAGATAATAGCCCCAGTTTACTTAGCCTAACTAATGGCATGCTACTAAAATGAGAAACCCTTAATTTTGGCTCACAATATTAAACAACTTGTAATATCAACCAGAGGACTTTCTCTGGTTTGTCTTGCACCTTATCACAAAATGGCCCTCAAATGTATGGTTTTCAGTAATAGGCTATCACTAGATTCAGTAACAGGAAAGATCCACACTCAACATTTTTAGTTTAGATGGGGCCAAAAGATTCTAACATTTTGGCATATTGCTTTCATCAGTGAAATGGTGTTGCATTGCTGAGAGCAGTATTTTATACCAAGCTCTACAGCATCACCACAGATGTACAAGCTAATTAGAGCAACTACCCGTCAGAGCCTCCATTTTCAGATGTGCAATTAACAAATACCTAAATCGTGTCAACAGATCCAAAAAGTAATACATTTTAAATTGAAATGGACTGCTATTACTTCAGACCTAAGGTTTAAAAACAGAAGGATGTAGATCTACATAATTCAGTCACTCGCTACATTCAAGACAGGTCCACACTCAACTTCTTTTAGTTATGACGGGGCTAAAAGATTCAAACATTTTGTCATACTGGCGTAATCAGTCAAAGGCTATGCGGAAGGCAGTCTATGCGCAATGTGTCACAGAGTTCAGAAATGTGTGTGAACGCATGGATGTTTGCTACCTGGATCCTGTGCAACAGTGGGATTATTTCCCAAAGCTGCAGACCTTGGGTTCCTTCAGCTGAGAATGTGTCTCTTGTCACAGGAACTGTTTGAAAACCACAGTAGATCCACTGCCCATTGCAGTATAGCTGTTGTGCATTTATTTATTGGCATTCTCTATAGTGATTTTCCACCTGTTTCCATGCGGCGTTTATTATAATTGCATTTGACAGCCATTATAATTGGAGATCAACCAGAAATATGTCCAGCAGAAGCCCCCCCCCCCCCCCAAAAAAAAATAAATAAAGAGAAAAGATTCGGTACAATGAAAAAAAACAAATAATAAAAAAAAATGTTTAAAGTTTGTGTGAAATACATGAACCTACTGCAGAGTAATAATGTGGCAGAAGCTGATTTTTGTGAGAATTGCTTTCTTTGCAGATAAATGAGTCTGCCATACATTTTATAAACTGTATGAAAGGACTGCTTTCAGCGGTGATGCCAATTAGTTGCTTGCAGTGACTGATGGAGCACTGCTGCTAAACAGTGCTTTTGTTAACACATCATATCCCCACTCCATATCTGTCATGAACAAGATTAATAAGATAAGAAAACTCTGAAGCATCTCATAATGCACAATGACATATTTGACATTCCTCTTCAAACAGAAAAATAATGGAGGTCAGCTGCCAAAAGACGCACAAATTTAAGGTGTACATTCTCTGCACTGCAGGAATTAGTTTAAGCCTTGCTTCTTGCAAAACGCATTATGAAGGAGGATGTCAGGTTGGCCCATCTTAATTCATAAGCCAAAGCTTTTTTGGAAGCATTCCTTTTCTCTTTGATCGATAAGTAATCTCCAGCCTGTTTTCAGCTCATGGCAATGTTTGTAGTCTGATTTTAGAGTGAGCTCCATGCATATGTTAAAACATAGGCACGGTTTTATCAGGTAACGCATAAACACATTTCAATTTTAGTTACATCAAGATGGTCGTTCTACCTTTACTGAAAGCCATGTCTAACAAGGACAAGAAGAGTGTACGCCCTGTAGTTGAAGTTAATATGCGTCTTATGTGCGTCTCTTTCCAGAAATACCCCCCCCCCATGTGAAGCTGTTGTTAAACTTCTACACAAGAGAGGGACTGGACCAGTCAGTTGTGATGCCCTCTCTCTGGCACCCTCAGTTCAAGGTTTTGGCTTATCTCTCCAAGCAAGAAATTACTTTTCCATCACAAGCCTGCTTGTGATCCTCCCTCTAAAGAGATGAATTAGTAGAGTGGGAAATAGACTACACTGCAGACCTCATTCCATGACAATAATAAAAAAGTTATTGTTATTATTATTATTATTATTATTATTATTATTATTATTATTATTGTGGCCAGCAGGGGGTATTCCACAAGATTATCCAGATAACTGTGAGAACGATAAGGCTGTATCGTCACATTAGTGAGATTTCCATCGATGAAAATGCACTATAATCCGGTTTAGGTCTGTGATTGAGTCATACATATTGTTAGCTGCTGATATTGAAGAACGTTTCTGAGGTTATTTCATGTCATTATTTTGGAGTTATTTGGCTAACTTGCTTATCCTGCTTTGTGGAATAGACCCCAGGGTATTAACAGCCACCCAACTCAGGTTTTTACTGTTGTCATTATGCCTCTACATTGAAAAATAATTGGTTTAAATTAGATCATCATTTTTTAATTGCGCCAATTTTTACCCATATCTGAATCACCGATTGTGGTTACCAACAGTGGCGTAGCATGTGGTGGGCTGTAGGGGCCTGGTGTGTCATTGGGAGGGGTTAAGGCTAGTCATGTCTCCCTGCAATGGTCACACTCGGCTGAAGGCATGTTCAGGCCAAGGTTCAGGTCTGCAAATAAAAGACCAAGACTCATATTTAACAACTGAGTCACTCTAGGCCCTGATCCAGATCCCCATGTTAACTATCCCCACTCAAGGGAACTGGGGGGATAATGTGAAATAAAGAGTTGTTGGAAAGTATCTGTGACCATTGCCAGGTGTTTAACGTAATTGTGCAAAGCATCTTTACAAAGTTCCATCAACCATTCCAAGTGCATTAAGACTTTTCTTCAGTAATGTGTTGAGTAGGCAGTAGTTTTTCCTTGAACACCATTAATTAAGGTGATTTTAGACAAACAAACCATAGTTCTGAACAAACCATAGTATTGAGAGACGAAGGAATCTATGAAAAATACCATAGTGATATTTATGGTATGCCCACTCTAACATATGTGTCCATTAGCATGTGGATTTAAAAAACGATCAAGAAAAGGGCAAAAAGAAGGCCATTTGGAGTGGGAGGTTTGTTTAAGAGAGAATAATTAGCGTGAGTGAGTCGTGCGACCTTCGGTCTGTTCCAGTAGTTACTGTAGTGTACATACAGTAGCACCTACTGTAGTTTGTGTCTTTGAGCTTGAGGGCTGAAAAAGGTGGCGTGGTTTTGTATTGCCTTTGTTTGTTTGCTCGTTTTTTGTTTTTCAAAACAATTTACATAAGTACATGCATGTGAAATTGACTGCAGTATGGTACTTTTGCTCACAAAATAACAAATTATAATTCTGTTTTTGTTGGCTATTTGCAGTGTGATTCATGCAGGCTTTCGGTGCCTGGGGAAAGCCACTCACTACTTTGTGTAATCAACAAATTGGAGCTTTCAATGGGATTTTCCAATGTTATGAAAACATAAATAAAAGCAGAGATTATTCATAAAGGGAACATGGGCGTTTGCCTCTTTGCAAGTATCTTTTATCTCTACAGGCTACAACTGTCAGAAATGTAGTATAGTACTGAACGTGTGTTCTGTTGTTTGTTATAGGTGCTGTTTGCCTGCATTCAGGATTTGTTTTTACCTGTGTTTGTGATTTGCGAGGGACACATCTGCACTTTTTAACCTCCCATGAAAGGCAGTGGGGTCCGACTCAACAGAAACACATTTTGACTCGGAAATGAATGGACAAGTGAAAGTGAACCATGTGCATACCGGTTGAAAGGGTCTGTTTATTTAACATGCCATAGAAAGTACATTAAATAAAATGACGGAACAAAACAAATTTCAACATTCGCTCAAAAAAAATAAAAATAATAATACCCCCTGTTATGTCCTCTGGGCGATGAGTAAGTGCTTAAAGTAATGAAAAGAGCAAGCTGGCGTCTTGTCTAATGAATTATGTGTGATCCTGTTAAAAAAAACCACAGCCCACACAGTGTTTACAAAGACTTAAAACAAAGGTTCCATTTAAACGCTAAGTAATACAGACGTTCCTTGTGGAAGCAATGGGTCTCTTTGTGGAGTGGGAAAACCTCAGTTGCCATGGAGAACCCAGCGCACGAAGGCTTTCGCCTCTCAGTTTTGACGTACGGCGGCGAAGATCTCGGTCCCCATCCCACAGAAATCGTTTGTGGCTTTAGACTCTCTCTTCCCGGCAGCTCGAAATGTCATCTGCTGAATAGGCCCTGTTCATGCAGCATGCCCCCTTTATCTCAGCAGGGGTATTTCCTCACAGTCTTTCTAATAGATTTTCTATTTCCTGTGGTCGTTCTGTGGGCCTGTGGTCGCCGTGTCTGCCTAGTTAGACGAAAGTGGAAGGCATACTCGACCTAGATCATTTCTTGGACGGGCCAAAAAAGGGGAATGTGTGTTTGTGTCCGCCCTCTCTCTCGCTCTCTCCGAACACACGCACACACAACACATTTTAGGCTATTGTGCGTGGCGGAGATATGAAGGCTGATGCGGTGGATTGTTTGAACTGATTTGACTGATTAGGACTGACCATTGCCTACAAACTGATCGCTGCAGTGAGGTGTTTCCGCAAGTTAAAAAAAGGCTTGGATCTAAAACAGCTAAGCGCTACTGCAGTCCATGAATGATGAGAGAAGCCCAGCTGTAGAAATCACTTCTTGGAACCCATTTGCATGAATTATCCACTAATATTTCAGAAAAATATAAGGGCTCTAAAGCTGGAGCCATTTAGAAGCACAGTCGTGGGTATAATGTTCACTACACCCATGCAGACCTGTGCAATGTTCACCAAGCACATGAAAGAAAAGTACCTTGCACTGCTCAGTGAAAAACGTAAGGAAAATACCAGCTCTGATTTCTGTGTCTGGAATATTTGAGTGTCTGTGCGTGCATGTATGTGCCTTTAAGAGAGAGGCAGGGAAAGGGAGAGGGAGGGAGGAAGGGAGGGTGGGAGGAGAGACAGATGGATGGAGAGAGAAAGAGAAGAGAGAGGAGAGCCAGTGGCACTTTACGAATGCACATTTCCTGTATAGCTTTGATTTTATTAAATTTTTATTTTTGGGCCATGGTCAACAGCCATACTAGCCATGATCTGGGAGTGGCGAGCACATGCTCTAACCTGTTGATCCCAGGAGCATCTCACATTAATCATGAACCAGCTTTCTCTGTTTTCAACAGAGCCCATGTACTGAGCAACTCACTCCTGAGGGGATGCAGTAAGACTGCTCCCAGTAGCAAATCACAACAGTAGGGAGGGAGGGAGAGACAGATGGAAAGAAATGTGGGGGTGGGGGGGGGTGGGGGGGGGGGGGGAGAAGCAGAGAGGAAATATTCCTGTTCTCTCTGTGAAACAGGAACATAAGCCATATATACAGGCCCAACATGTCTGTACTGTACACAATAATGCATAACATAAGAAAATTGTTCCCCCTCTGTGTTCTAGTACTGAGTCTGTGTTCTTCACTCTCTCTCTCTGTCTCTCTCTCTTACCCTACTCTAGTGTTCTAGTACTGAGTCTATGTTCTTCACTCTCTCTCTCTGTCTCTCTCTCTTACCCTACTCTAGTGTTCTAGTACTGAATCTGTATTCTTCACTCTCTCTCTCTGTCTCTCTCTCTTACCCTACTCCAGTGTTCTAGTACTGAGTCTGTGTTCTTCACTCTCTCTCTCTGTCTCTCTCTCTTACCCTACTCTAGTGTTCTAGTACTGAGTCTGTATTCTTCACTCTCTCTCTCTCTCTTACCCTACTACAGTGTTCTAGTACTGAGTCTGTATTCTTCACTCTCTCTCTCTGTCTCTCTCTCTTACCCTACTCCAGTGTTCTAGTACTGAGTCTGTGTTCTTCACTCTCTCTCTCTCTCTGTCTCTCTCTCTTACCCTACTCCAGTGTTCTAGTACTGAGTCTGTGTTCTTCACTCTCTCTCTCTCTGTCTCTCTCTCTTACCCTACTCCAGTGTTCTAGTACTGAATCTGTATTCTTCACTCTCTCTCTCTCTCTGTCTCTCTCTCTTACCCTACTCCAGTGTTCTAGTACTGAATCTGTATTCTTCACTCTCTCTCTCTCTTTCCTTGCTTTTATGGGCTGCAGGGGTCTCCTTCTCTTTAGTGCCAACTTGAGATTTATCAGATGTATGTTTTGCAGAGAAGAGTATTGTGGGTTTGAGCAGGTTTCTAACGGCTGGGTCAGGCTCTATTGGCCCTCCAGTGGCTCTATCGATTGTGACAGTCATGGATGGGCCGGTGTGGTTCCAGTCCAAATTACAGGCCAGTTCTTTCACCATGACATCTGATTTCACGATAGCAGCTCTATGTCGGGCTCTTATTACTTAAATAATTTGATATTTTGTTGAGAATCATTTTGGTGTGAAATGTTTGTAAATGATACCTCCCAGAAAAAAACAAAAAAGCAAGGAAACCAAAACACTGTAATTTAAGAGGTTATTGCTTTTTGAAAAAAGCTATTGACATTGTCATAACATTTCAGTGTCTTAAGAATAATGATAATATCTACTGTCTAATGATGCCCAAAATGCCTTTAGAAGAAGGACACAAATCAGATTTTCCCATGTTCTTTCAACAGATTTGAATGCCCCTTTCACAGAAATATAGGAGGCTTTTATTTTATATGTTGTTTTTTTTGGCTCCCACTGTACCATGGGAAATACTGTAGACACAATTGGAGGTCGGCCTTGCTGAGGCAATTATTTAATTATCAGATCAGGGATCCCTTCTTGAGTTTCCATTAAACGGTGTCAGCTCACCTCTTACTTTTTATTATCTTTTTATTATTAAAAAACATTTTGAAATTAATCAAAGTTACCGCTGGATTTAGCTCATGGCAGTGTTTATTGCTTTGTTCTCAAAAAAAATAGAAAAACATAAGAGTGATTGGGATTCCTCCATGGATCAATTCAGTGCTAAAGGGAAAAGAAATGAAATGGAATCAATCTGAAGGCGATAAGTTTAATTGAATTGCCCCTGCAGTAGTTCCCTGGAGGCTCGGAGATCCAGTAAATTGCCATGCACTTACAGTTAGCTTTACGGATTTAATGGCTTTATATAAATTTCATAATTAACTCAACGTATAAGACCGCGAGATTGCTTTTTCATATCATTCAAAGAAGCTGTCCGTTTTTATTTTTATCTGTTTAATTTCAATAGGCCTTTTTTTGATTAATTTTTTTTAACAAGAAATTAAGGAAATTGATTCAGGAAGACTTGCTTTGTCACACCGGCCAGCGTTCCAGTGATATTTTGTGAAGCACAGGTACCTTTGCTGACATTTATGATCCACACAAGTTCATTCTTTTTTATGTTTCTTATTTCACAGTGACAGCAGGGCAAGTGGTTTTGATCCTAAAGTTGTTGACAGTGCTGCCAATGAACCCTTGTCTTTGCCACGGCGCTTTTATGTCATTTTTAGTGATGCTTAAAGGCAAATGTTCCATTTTCCGGTTACTTTTGGAAAGAGGATTTCCAGTTTCCATTGCTCAAGCGTTGTGCGTCATGTGGGAAACCGGGCCACTGATCAGAAGAATACTGTACAAAACCCAACTGGGATGAACATCCGTAAGAGTGACTATGCCGTGAATCTTTCAAGCGATGTCAATGACTGGTGCCGGTGCATTCTGGCCTTGCGGATCAAAAATGCACTTGAATTTATGACAGCACACATATCACACCACCTTGCACACATTCAGCTATCCCACTCAAGGCTGATGGGAGAATCAAGACGGTCTTAGGACAAGGAAGAGTGTACGCTCGTCGGAAACAATCGCAGCCACAAATCCTTGACAAAGTAAACAAAGAGAATAAATGACACCCACATTCCTCATGTGATTTTATGTTGTACGGTAAAAGGTGGAAGTGGGAAAAGAGTATTAGAGACTATGCTTTTGTGATTTTATTTCATTAGTGTTAAATGGCTCTCCACTGTCAAGCCTTGCCCTTATTCACTGTAATAGCATTCAAGCTCATAATAGTAAGACTAGTAGATCAATCTGATAATTTAGGATGTTCAATTTAATTCTTGATGGACCATGTGAGGGGGTGCGTTCTTACGCCAACAGGAAGAGGCAAAACTGGAGGCGGTGCGTGTGTGTGGGTGCGTGTTTGTGTGCATTTGTGTGTGTGCGCGTGTGTGTGTGCATGCAGGCAAACCTGTTTACATTGCAGCAGCATTGCGATATTGCCTATGTAGCCATTATTAAGGGCGTCTTGTATTTACAGTTGCAGAGTTGAGCCCAGAAGTTGTGAAACTGGAGTCAGGAGGTTGAGAGGCATGTCCTTTGCCAGAGTTTAGAATGTCCTCAATACTTCCTGTCATATGATTTATTTCTGTTTATTTTTTTCCAGCTTGAACTTGAACAGGAATCACACTTGAGCTGTAGCCAGTGAAATGGCGGGGGGGGTACCATAACAGCGGATTGTTCTGTTCCATGCCAGCTCGATTGCACTGTCTCCCCTCATATTTCAAGCACGGGGCATTTAACCTACAGCCCTGAAATAGCCCCGAATTGGTATGCCATGCTATTTTCTTTCCTCCTCAATTCACATAATCAATGGCCGCTCACCAAAAATGCACCCTGGACAAGATTACGGGCTAATGCTCATCCCACTGCAGAGATTACAGCCGTAGCCAGACCTAAATGTAGGGCAGCTCCCAGTGTACTGGCCTGTCCTTTCAGATAGGTTTGGAGGGGGCAGTGAATCGAAGGGGCAAGGTGGTAACGTTAGTCTGGAGCGCCCCTTTCCATGCCTGCCTTGTGCAGCACCTTCACCTTTAGAATGATGATTAACGTTTGAACGGCAAGCTGGTGCATCTGGGTTTCAGATTCCTGGGCTGCATTCGGTTTGTACTTTGACACATACCCTTCCCTTGCTCTCTTGCCCTCGAGTGAGCTATTTTGTGACGGAACTTGTGACGTGCAACAAGTGAACTTACCAGGTGCTCTGCAAGGGAGGGTAGACCAGGAACAAACCAAAACGGAACTGAACGGCCCTCACAACCTACGCTACCCCATAGCAACCTCAGCTCCGTGCAGTATTTTTTCCGTAGGATGTCTTTTCGAAAGGTTCATGAATAATTCATAGCAACCTTACCCTAGCTTATCTTGAGTGATAATAAAGAACACAGCAGCTGGTCTCATAAAAAAACACTATCGCCAGTCTTTGTGGTGCCTTTAGTGAGGATTTATTCTGAGAAAACCTCACTCAAAAACACAAACACAAAAACGTGTAGGCTAAACTGATGAAGAACTGTCAAGGTTACATTCTCAATTCTTAATCCCCCGTCTCATGCGTCAACATGCGCTCATGAATTATTCACGGTCCTTCCAAACTCATCCTATGAAAAATAAATTCACCTTTGAATTGTTTGACAGCGCAAATGGAGGAGGCAACATTTTTTTTCTCTTCTTCACGTGTGGAGCATTGCATTGTGGGATTCCCTTCTTGGGAGCTTGCATTTTACACCCTTGGCGAGAGGGAGGAAAAATGAGGGATCGAGGGAATGCAATTGCTCCCTCCCCTTTCATAAATTGGAACCGAACGCCACTTGGTGTGGCTGCCATATTTCATAGTGACATTTTAGGGATTCCTCCCTTGAAGCAAGGGAAGGGAACGGCAGCATGAAAGCATAAAATTTGGATCTGAAGGCAGCGCTGGACACCACACAAGAGGATGTGACTGATGCTACATTCACGTCATATGGGAGAGATGGTTACTGCGATCTTCCAACTTGGAAATACTGTTCACGTTAGCTTTCAAGTCGTAAATACTACTTGTGAACTCAGAGTCGTTTTAAGAATTCCGATTTATCCCACCTGACATCACCAGTGCAAAACTGGCCTGCAACAGCCTACAAATAATCGGAAAAAATAACCGCATAACCGACTCTTGTCTATTGGATTTAAAGGACTGCCTGACGACATGTCCGTAAGCTAGCTACAGTCTAATCAAATGTTCAAAAACTTGGCACAATGAGCCAAAATGGTGGTGGTTAACAAAATAATTTTCCAGCAAACCTCCATCCTTTCAGTGACCGGGTTCATCCAAGTGAACGCTTCCAAGTTGTCGTTACGAGCAAGCAAGTCGTTCAAACCATAATTCCCGTATGACGTGAATGCTGCATTCTCTCTCTTCCACTCTGTATGTGAGGCCAACATTGTGAAGGGATTTCCGTTCATTCTACTAATTAAGTTTTGGCCATTTACAAATGTGACAGGAATACAACCCATTAGCTCCAATTTATTCTAATGAAGGTCAGTTAGATTTGCTCTTTAACAGTCAAGCTGACAGGTTGTTCATGAGTCAGATAGGCCCGTGTGGCCGGGTAAAAAGGACAGTACCCCCCCTCACAGGCCGCCCCTCCCCGACCCCCACCCCATGCTGTGGCCAATTTCGTGGTCACGGTGACTGGCTCCCTGCTACACGCTGGTATCCATTACTGCTGGTATCCATTACTGCTGTTATCCCACCTGAGAGATGTACCAATCTGAGGAATCTCACGCCTAAAGAGGGGTCTGTTGTAAAGGCTGGTGGGAGGCGGAGGACATAACAAGGGTTGGTGACAGAGGCCTGGCAGCTATGAGGAAGCAGAGCTTTCAGGAGCGAGGAGTCTGGTATTATTGTTCCTTTAAAGGCCAAGATACACGATTATTTAGTGGAAATTATTTATTTATTTTATTTATTTCAGCAATCATATCTAGTACACTGTTGACAGAAAATCTTTCCCCCCTTATTTTACATTGAGAAGTAGCAAATTAACTGCAACACCCACCCACCCCCCCCCGTGTGAGATTTCTTCTTTAATTTTTTTCTCCTAAAATGGTCCAATCAGAGCTCAGATGAAATTCATTTTTTCATTTTCATTTCCATTGCCATGCCTGTTTGCTCTAATTATTCATAACCATTCTATTGTCACATACAATCGTCAGGTGCTATCTAGTGTGTAGGCAAATGGCGACCCTATACTAAGGTCTGGATGCTAGCCCTCATTATGTCCTCTAAAGCACTTATGTTCTACATAATTGTCAGCGGTACCACAGTTGTATATTTCATATTGTAAATGACCTGGAATTCCTGAATTAGCTGAGGAAGAAAGAAAACTGCTGAGACCGTCAGTGGCATGAATCACAAGGGGTGTTGTTGGTTTTTTTCCACAAATTTGAGTTGAGTCCTGGCCGAAGATGAATACACTTATTTGATTCAGCACTTAAATCTATGAGGCCCAGGCTGCAGAAGGCTTTGTTTCTTTCCACCCAGTACTGTTACTCACCCAGTTCTCCTGTACTGCGTGGATTAGCTGCACTCTCCAGGGTAATCCATTCTCTCACACCTCATTTACTACCAACATGCTATTTTACAGTCTAATTTCATTGGGTTGGCTCGGTTGGCTTCTTAAAAAAAACATGCTTTTTAAAAATATAATAGATAAACCATGCATATGTTGTATATGGGCCATTCTACAAAAGTCATGCAAATTGCTGTCCCTCTCTGATAAAAGTAAGAAATTGACCAATAAAATCTTTCAATGCTATATAATTCATTAGATCATGTTATGTTTTAATATAATCCAAGATATAAATTGCAGTAATAATAGTTACATTTATCAAAAATCAACACTTATACTCTTGGGAGTATAAATTCCTATTGGGAGATGGCTGTCCCCACTATCAACCCTTAAACTGGTGCATTAAAAAATAATACCCAAAATATTTTTGCCAATTATTTGACTTGTCTCATTCAATAAAGCATGTGAATTTTTATCAAATATAAGTTAAAATAATGCAATCTATTTTGTAATGAATTGTATCATTCAAAAAACCTATCGAAAAAATGTTGTCCCCAGTTTTTACGTCACAAGCGAAACGTACACTGTTTGAGTCTGTGCAGTGAACCTACTTGTAGCCACACACCCCTTTTTTTAACCAGGAAATTAGACAGCCTTCATATGAATCAAGGCCATATGGTGAGTAGCTAGGTTTTAGCGTTTTGATATAATTGTCCTTCAAAGTATGAAAATTAGTCTGTGGTTTTTAGAGACGTCACACCCAAACACCCAAGTTTTCATATTAGAGAAAGAAAGTTGATTTCATAACTGTAGATTTGATTAAAAGGAAGGTGCATCTGCACAGAGAAGTGGTTTCTAACCATGTGCTTGCTAAATCTTTTGTTTTGGGGCCGAAATGAGGCAAAATTGTCACAACCGAAACAGTCACTACCGAAACAAATGGTATTGTTTTGGCAGGCCTGTTTCGGTTGGTGACACTTGCCCGTAAATTCTTATTAAAGGCATTCAATATTGGTTTATGGCCTTGCCCATTTTCTCCAGATTCTCTGAATCTTTTACTAATATTATGGACTGTAGATGGTGAAATCCCTAAATTCCTTGCAATCGTGTGTTGAGAAACGTTGTTCTTAAACTGTTGGACTATTCGCTCATGCAGTTTTTCACAAAGTGGCGAACCCATCCTTCCTCGTAAATGCCAGAGCCTTCATGGATGCTCCTTTTATACCCAGTCATGAGAGCATGACCTGTCACCTATTCACTTATTTACCTGTGGAATGTTCCAAACAGGTGTTTTTTGAACATTCCACAACCTTCCCAGTCTTTTTTATAGCCCTGTCCCAACTTTTTTGGAACTTGGAAGTTGCTAAGGTAAAACATTAAATATCTTTTAAATATCGTTTTCATTTAAATATATAGACAAGAGAATTTACAAATCACTGCTTTCTGCTTTTATTTGCATTTTACGTACTGTCCCAACTTTGGAATTCAGGTTTCAGTAAGAGATGTCACAACCGCAACAATGTGGTCACAACCGAAACACCTGCTGTTTTGTTAAAATTTTGAATAATATGAATAATCAATCAAATATCCAAGATATTGTGCTGGTGAGGGTATATATAATCTCATAAATAAGAATCTATCAAATTCATGTGATCAAATCTGTCCATTTCACTAAATTTAATTAATCCAATGTTTTATTTGATTTAAAAATTCAGGGTAATTGAACAAATTCAACAGCAGTCAAGATTTTCAAAGGGGTGAATTAAACTTATCAATTGGGTATGTAATTTTATTTCAAAAGCAGGTTTTACACCATGTTTCGGTTGTGACATATTTAGGAGCAGTCAGTAAATTCATCCTTATTCTGAAAAAATTACATGTAATTGCACTGTACATCAAGTATATTTATGTATCTCAGATAAAGTGTAACACATATATTATAAAAGAATTTTGCAAAAAGAATACAAATTTACACTTTTCTCCAACCCTCAATTTGCACGACTTCTGTAGAATGGCTCATATAAAACAAATAAAGCTAATATGAAAAAAAAACTATTCACAGTGGCAAAGGATTGTTAATGCATGAACTACAGTAACACAATTTGTATCGTTTTTGTAATAAAGTTTAACAGTAGATAAAGATAAATTTAACTTTGTACTGCCACAACATAAAACTAAACAATTTAAACAAAAAGAAAACAAAAAATCACTTTTTAAAATTTTTTATTCTTGTTTCTCCTCTTCATTCCGCCTCTTCCCCTCTGAAATCAAAGCACTCTGTGGAAGGCCCTAGCTGTACAACCATCATTAGATTCCTCACATGATTTTTTGAACCCAGATTAGACTTTATTTTGCTTCTCAGAACTGTATGAGTCACTGCTGATGACTGTCTCATGAATGTGGCGCTGGGCAGGTGCCGTTAAAACTTCACAGTCCCTCTTTACACTGTTACACATTCGGGCCATGGATGTACTTTTAGCATGTTTGACCGGAACCTAAGAGCTGCTCATAGTTCATACCCCCCTGGTACTTTTCCACTGGTAGACATGTTTTTCTTTGACTGGGCCTTGTACAGAGCAGGATTATTTTCCGAACCCATGGTGAACTGCTGTGCCTAAGAAAGGAACCTGTCCGTTCATACGTCTCTGCATGTGCTTTTCAGCAGGGTCTCAATGAGCACAACAAATCAAAACGCTGAGCTGGAATGAACCGCGCTTCCGCCGTGAAAAGAAATGTCGAACATCAGCTGTCTAAAACTCATAACATACATGGTTCATTTTTAGAAAATGACATAATGTGTGCCAGATGCTCACCGTTGTGTGATGCAATTAAGGCTCTGGTTCAAACTTTGAGTGCAAGGAATACTGTTCATTTCACAGGAACAGGACACAGCCATTTGACTGTCTCACAACTTGTTACCTGCTTTCCCTGGGCAGGTGACAATATATTGTGTTTACTGTATACAGCGCGTAAGTGCGTGCAGTGTAATATAAGAACAGCACACACACACACACACACACACACACGTGCCCAGATTACTTTTGGGTTCTAACTTTATTTTTATCTGTTGTTATGTTGAAGACTAAATGAAGGAATTAACAGAGGCCGTTTTAGGTAGTTAACAACATAGCAACATCAATATAGGTGATGTAGAACATTTGTGTAATGCTGTTCATTACGGGTAGCATGTGATTAGTACTGTGAAAGTGTTATTTTTATGGAATGACATACTTCAGTTACTCCTGACAGTGTGCGAACTGCAACATTGTCAGCTTATCACTATAATTGAAGCAGACAGCCTCAGGAATAAAGAAACATCATCTTAATTCTGTACATCAGCGATATTTAATCAGTTTTGAGGCATCTTAATGACAAATTCCCTTTGCTAAGTCGAGTAGCGATTGTATTGTCAGTGTCACGCACGTCCCTTGTACCTCCAAAAAAAAGTAACATTTTTTAGGAACTGTAATTGTTTTTTTGTTATTTTTTTTATTTATGAAACCCACAACATGGTTTTATTCGCATGGGGTTTGGAGCTAACTCTAGTATGTTGTTATGAGATATGTTTAATGAGAAATTACAGTGTGTGTTAAAATTCCAAAATGACAAAAAGCGGACAAGAGAGGTTTTTGCGTGATATCGACGGTACGCCCGAGTAAACCTTTGTTAGGTTAATAGCTCTCAAGGGACCTGTTTGTCCTCGGCACTTTTGACCCAATAAACCACACTCTTTCTTGATTGTCACGGACGTCAGAAGAGAGTCCCCTGACAAGACTTCAGTTCCGCATTTAATAATAGATAATAATACATGGATGCCAATGGCAGCCATGCAAATAAATCTCTGATACCGTTTAACAATTAACAGTAGAGTCAATCTAGCAGCATAATCATACAATCTTTTGCCACTGGCAGGCTCTTTATATGTACGTATTCTTCCTGCAAACAGGAGGGGAGGAGATACTGTAAGTTGCACATGAAGTGCTGCAAGAGCTTCAGAGACGCATCTTGAAAGCAGTCATTTCTGAAGTAATTCAACAGGTGTCTGTGCCTAAAATTCTAATTCTCAATGGCAATTCAAACGTACCATGCTTATAGTAGGCGCAGAGCATTACATTAATCTGCCGTTCCGAGAAATGCTCTTCGACACGGTGCACGTTTGATTCGAACCTCTTTCTGGGGGAGACGCCCGCGCTCGCTGTCTGTGTGCCAAATGAACCGTCTTCATGCACAGCCACTGCAGACAGCCTACGCAGTCTCGCTCGACTGTCGAGCCCGGGTCTCTGAAACCCCGCTTTCCTTCCTGGAGGATGCTAGGCCCAAATATGCGCAAAATATCCTTCCGCTTTAATCTACTTAACAATTGGTTGGGGAACCTCAGCAGGAGACTCAGACGGGGCCCAGAGAGTCGAGACTCACACCTCAGCCAGCGCAGTCGATTTTTAAAAAAAAAAAAATTTTTAAGTGTCTCTGTTCATATATTGCTGTTAACCTGTGTGTACATTTGTAATGCAAATCTGTGTCAACAGCTACATCTTTATCTTTATTCTCTATCTTTAGGGCCTCTGAGACTTGTGGCTGTTCCGAATTAGTTAGTACTTCACTGTACATCTCGTTTGTACATGCGAGTGTTTCAAAACAGAAAATATATTTTTTGTCTTATTTGGGTTATGCTAAGCAGTTGATATGTAGCTAACATTATTGTCTGTTGAGATGTTTTATATTTTGCTACATTTTGTAAGTGCAGTTTTCATTATTTATTCAAGCTATTTTTAGCAGTGTGGTCCCACCTGGTTTAGAAAGGCCTTTGGGGGATGTTTTTAATTCTCAGGTATTGGTCTCTCTCTCTCTCTCTCTCTTTCTCTCTCTCTCTCGTGTGGGAGTGCACTCATACTGTGCACTCATAAGTCATAGTGAAGAAGACTGAGTCTCATGCAGTACATCACAAATACATCTCGTTTAGTCTTGTGTTTTTTTCCCCACATTATGTTCTCTCAGTTCATGTTTTGTTTGATCCTGCGGTGTTTTGTCTTGCAGCTCATCTCCTGAGAGAGAGAGATTTTTTTTCAGTTGAGGAGTCAACAATGTTCCCCTCCGGGTCACTGTCACGGGCTTACATCACTCCAACCGGATGGAGTCCTCACTTATATTTTGATGAGTCTGTAATTGTTTTAGCTGTGGCGAGACACCTTCTCCGCTTGAAACTCAGTAGACTTGGGACAGGGATATCACACAGAAAGAATACAGCATTTTGCAAATGAAAACAGAAAACTGAAGTCAGTTCACAGAAGGTTGTCTCTCCTAGTGAGCACACAATGGCGGACGGCCAGAGGTGTAAAATCCAGGGGTCAGAAAGTAAAAATCCTGCCGTGTCTTTCTTCCCACCCCTGAACTCAGCCAGCTGATTTCACTAATTAGTTCTACCA